>CAUYRT010038891.1:0-34580 GCA_963574885.1 Lepilemur ruficaudatus
TCTGACTACAACACACCCACTAGGATCTCGCAATCTCTTTCCTAATTGCCATACCTGACCTCATCGGTTAAGACATCATAGTCAACCCTAATCAATGCTCCTCAATTTTGTGAAAACTCACCTCAAATTTTTGCTGTTACCTGCTCATGACCAAGGCATAGTTGTGTAGGTTTGTGACTTTAAGGCACTAGAACCTGTTAGATCTGGACATGAGAGGGAGACACACGAAGTCTCATGTGTAGCAAAATGCTGTTTATTTTGGGCGTCTGGGTGCAGATGGGTGGAGGCCAAAGAGCATCCATCCCGAGGGAGGGGAAAGCCTTGGGTTTTATAGAGGGTTTCTCCTGG
Source organism: Lepilemur ruficaudatus (assembly GCA_963574885.1). NCBI lineage: Eukaryota > Metazoa > Chordata > Mammalia > Primates > Lepilemuridae > Lepilemur > Lepilemur ruficaudatus. The sequence continues at coordinate 349 of CAUYRT010038891.1, forward strand.
GGGTGGGGGGAGGAGTGAGCAACACCTGCAGAGATAGGGGAAGGGGGAGCTTTGTCCCTATCAGGGGGATAGGAATGCCGGAGTCTGCAGCTATCTGTGGTCGCAGTTAGATTTACGACTTTGGACTCTCCAGACTCCTTGTGGCTTTTGTTTTACAGGCTTTATGACGTTTTTCAGGTTCCCACTTGGAACAAACCCAACAGAACCCAAACCTGCACTGCTGGAAATGCAGATGCCCAGGCCACACCTCCTGGCCAGGATCCCAATCCTGCCTTCCAGGCCTGCTCTGGGGAGATGAAGTTTCTCCATCTCACCCACATTCTGGAGACTTGAAAAGTCTTCCATCATTTAGATGTGCCCATGTCCCCATGGTCCCTCTGTCCAAGAGGAAGCAGCACCCATGTGCACCAGAGGACATGTGCAAAACTGCTCATTGCAGCCTTGCCTTATTCTTACCAGCCAAATAGCGATCAACTGTGAAAAAGATAAATAAATTTGATACAGTACACAACAGAATCCTACTTGACAACGAAGAGGACCAAATTAGTAATATATGTAGCAATATGAATGAATTTCACAGGCACATGAGGAACAAATAAAACCAGACACAAAAGAGAGTATCCTATAAGATTCAATACATGGAAGTTCAAAGATATGCCAAGTGAATGACTTCTGCCAAATGACAGAAGTCAAATTGTGTTATCTCCAGGGCAGGATGGAGGGCACTGCCTAGAAGGGGCAAGAGGAGTCTGCTGGGTGTTGCAAATATTCTTTGTCTTGATCTGAGCAGTTTATACACAAAAATTCTATGAGTTGAGCCAGGCGCGGTGGCTCACACCTGTAATCCTAGCACTCTGGGAGGCTGAGGCGGGCGGATCGCTGAAGGTCAGGAGTTCAAGACCAGACTGAGCAAGAGGGAGACCCCCATCTCTACTAAAAATAGATAGAAATTAATTGGCCAACTAAAACTATATAGAAAAAATTAGCCGGCATTGTGGCGCATGCCTGTAGTCCCAGCTACTCGGGAGGCTGAGGCGGAAGGCTTGTTTGAGCCCAGGAGTTTGAGGTTGCTGTGAGCTAGGCTGACGCCAAGGCACTCACTCTAGCCCAGGCAACAGAGTGAGACTCTGTCTCAAAAAAAAAAAATTCTATGAGTTGTACACAAAAGATCTGTGCATTTTACCATATGTACATTGTTCTGCAATATAATTATTCTTAATTTTTTAAAAAGCCCACTATTAACAAAACCAACTGGAGCCAAAAGGCAAGGAGTAGTCCCTGGGGCCAGTTTCCTAGAGCACAGGGTTGGGCAGAGAAGGGCAGCAAATGGGCTGGAGTGGAAAAGAATTAACGTGATGCTCAGAAAGTGTTTGCTGAGTGGGGTGGCAATCATTCACGTCCTAGTATGAATAAGCTTATAGAATTTTTTTCTAACAGCAAACTTTTCTGGGAGGCAATATGCAATATGCTCTTTGGCAAAGAGCAGAACAAACTGAAAGGAATTTTTTGCCTTACTGACAATTCTGCTGAAGATGTTCTGGCTATGTGCTCATCAGCATTTGAATTATTAATGGTTTCTTTTCCCAGCTTGATTTCCTTATCAATTCCATAAGACCTAACGTTTGTTAGTGCTTGACTGTCTGCAGTATATTCAAAAATATTATCTCACTGAACCTTCATTGCAACCTATTCAAGGTTTGTAAAAAATACGTATCATCAGGGATTATTAGAAATAAAAAAATTCAAGTTCAAAAAAGAAAAGAAAACTTGCCCACAGTCACAGGACTTGAAAGTAGCAAGGCCATGGCTCAGATTCTGAGTACATTGTTTTATCCACACTGTTACAAAAAATTACGGAAATTGGCTTAACCATCTGGGTTCTTCATGACATGTTCCCTTAAGTGAATCAATTTCCACTTCAGGTACTCACTCTTGGCAGGAGTTGAGGTTGGGCTGTCCATCACTGTCTCTGTTGTCATCTGGATCACTCACACTGCTGGAGCACTGTGCCTGGCACTGGGCCAGGCCGGCTCTTCCTTTCCAGGATCTGAGTCCCACACACCCTATGAGACAGAGAGCTTGGACAGGTAAGTGACCTGTCTGAGGCCACCCAGCTAGATGAGGTAAACTCAGGCTAGGAACAGAGATGTCTGTGCTCCAGAGCACGTGCTGTGCAATCATGAGGTGGGACTCAGGGAAGGGGGCAGTGCCCACCTTCAGAGGGGGAGCTGAGCCCCCTGTGATGCTACCCCACAGACATCTGCCTGGAGCCTCGTTAAGGGCACACTCTGAGGTCCTTCCCTAAGAAGGTGGGTGTCAGGTGAACACACTGCCTGCAGACTTTACAGGGGACCATGGAAACAACAAATGTTTGGTGAATCAAGTATAAAAAGCTGGGTTTCTAATCTTGGTAGTGTTAGGGTGGGAACTCATTACTTGGGATGAGAATTCTCAACATAAAGATTAAAATAGTTTTATTTTACTCCCCAAAGGGAGGGAAGGGCATGGCACAAGAGAAAAAAAGGAAAAGTGCCAGGAGGGAGGCTAAGGGATTGGGTTTTTATGGGGATAAAAAGAAAGAAAAAAAGGTGATTGCTGCTAGCTGCCAGCAGAAAACAGCTGTGAAGTGACTGCATCTGTTTTTCCCTTTTTTTCCTCTTCTCTGTGAGGCTGGCTTACCAGAGTCCCTGGAATATGGCCTGGGAGAACGGAGAAAGCATCAGCTCCTTCTGTCTGCTCAGCTCCTTTCAAGTGCAGTGAAAACAGAACTCTTAGAGGGAAGAAGCCACACAGGTGGTTAATCTCAAAGACAAAAGAAAATGAGTTGAGCTGCAGGTGGTTAATCAAACAAGGAGCAACAAGGGCAGTTGTGTTGTGTTCTTTCCCTCCAAAGGGGCAATTATGTGCCCTGTTTTCCTTTGTCGTTATTGTTGTTAGATAGTTTATTTTTCTCTGTGTTAGTTTATTAGCAAGGCCATCCTTTCAGGTTGCACTGAAACAGAGTAGTTGCTGAATCCAGATGGATCAAATATGTTGAATAAGAAAGGAGTTTGTTTGTGTGACAGCGATGGGAATGTGCTGGAAGGTGCCCTCCCCATGCAGGCTAGGCACATGTGCCTCTTACCCGTTTTCTTCTTGGCCCTCTGTTGGGTTTGCTGCCAGGTCCTTTGGAGCACAGGATGCCCCTGCCCTCTTCTCCTTCCGCACATGCCCTCCTAGAGCAACACACCAAGATTCCCCTCTGGGCAGAGAGGCGGCTAGCTGGCCTTCACTTCCAGCCCCACGCTGAGTCTACTCCAGCTTTCAGGCCCCAGGCCATGTGTCTCCACGTAGTCCCCACTTCCGTGAACTGGATCCCCCTCTGTGTTTCTCATCTCAGTTAGGGCACTGCTGTCTCTCTAGTCCCCCAGACTAAAAATACCGAGGTTGTCTCCAGCATCTTCCCTTCTTGTCATCTCCACGTCCTGGAAATATTCCCTAGCTCCCCCCTTACCCCCTTCATGCCTTATGCCCACAGTCAGTGCCCAGGTCTTACCTTTGACACCTTTTATTTGGATCCTCTACAGCCCATCTCCCTGGCCCAGCCCAGCCTCCATGCCATCCCCAGTGGTCTTCTCCAATCTACATCTGACAGGTCGCCCTCCCCATTTCTGCTCACTGCTTGGTCACTGTGAAAGCAACGCTCATTCCACTATGCAGGGCTGCCCACATCTGTACAATGTGGCTGCCTGACTGGTTCCTGCCATGCTTCTCCCGGACCCCACACCCACCCACCCAGGACTGCCCAAGTACATCCATGTCCCTTTGTGCCTTTGCTTTTCCAAAAAGCAATGCAGGATAGTGTCACCAGCCCCACCCAGGACTCGCCTCACTCATCCTTCCAGCCCCAGCTCCCACATCACTTCTTGGACACTACTTTGCTCCTTTTGCACCTCATTCATTCATTTATCCATCCACAAGTGTGCACTAAATGCCTTCTGAGTCAGACAGTTCTCGAAGCCCAGGAATTCGTAAATAAATTGCACTCATTGCCCAAGTTGGTAATTGGTTGTGAGACTCCTCTATGACCTTGACCTTCATTACTCCAAAGAGGTTTAGTATACTCACACCCCAGGCACATGATAGATCAACACAGATCCACAAATTTGAAGGGTTGAGGAGCTTGATTGTAGACTGAGTATTAGATGCTATTAAGGGATCACTTTCATTTTGTTAGGAGTGACAATGTCACTGTGCTTATGTATGAGAAGGTCCTTGTTTTTTCAGAGATGCAACTTCGAGGATTTAATGTGAAGGGGTTCAAATAAAAATATAGATAAATTACAAGGAAATATGTCAAAATGTTAACTGTGGTTGAAGCCAGGGGCTGGGTATAAGGTGTTCGTTGTACTGTTCTTTCCATATATCTCTATATTTGTATTTCTTCACAATAAAAAGTTTAGAGGTGAGTTGACTTCACTTGATTGGACCCGGTTTCTTATTTATCAAATTGGGGGTGTCTGCGGAGGGGCAGCTAATGATCTCTTAAGGCTGTGTCCTGCGCTGAGGCTCCGGGCTGGGGTCTCCCAGCAGGCTGAGTCTGTTTCCGGGAGCCACGCCCACCAACAGGGCAGCCGCTCAGGGGTCTCATCTTGAGTGATCCAGTCGGTGGCAAAGCGAAGTTGAGTCAGGAGAGGCAGCGCAGTCCGCAGTCAGCAGTTACTCACTTGACCATGGGCACAAGTGTCCTAGCAGTCACTAGCCCAGAAAGTTTACCCGCCTCACAGGGCAGGAATTACGGGACTGTTGCGGGCCTCAACAGGCTCCGGAGACTTCTGCTTCAATTCTGTAACGAAGAGCTCTGCTGCAGCCCTCACAGCTCCCCACCTTCGAGGTCTGAAACAGCCTAACTGCATCTTCTTGCTACGGACAGCTATGCAAGCAGGTGTGGATAGACATGTTCCTTTCTTACTCTAAGAAGGTCCCTTACCTGTAGCTGAAAGACTGTTCATGAAGTCCAAAGGTTCCTTTTCTCCTCCATTCTGAGTGCCCTTCTCACTGTCGCCAAATGTTCACGTACAGTCGTGAAGGCAACTCACCAGGAAGGAGGCCGAGGCACCTCCGGAACCTAAGGGCTGCACGTCCCAGTGTCTGAGGCATTTTCCTCCTTTCTCGAGGAGCCAGCTGGGTCGCCAGCCTCGGGGCAACTGGCATACACAGCCTGTGCCTCACTCTCCCCACTGGGTGGCCTGGGTATAAAATTTACACGTCTGTCTTTCCACAGCCAAAGCGATGCTACCAGGATTGGCGATGTCACCAATTGCCCCAATTCCCAGAAGTGCACAACAAACATTGGCTAACGAGTGACCACAAGAGCCCCGCGGAGCCTCTGAGGTTCGGAAGTCCTCCGTCCAGCTCCGTGCGGCCGGAAGGGGCGCGCACCCCGGGCTCCGGCGCTGGGAGCCTTCCAGAGCGCGAAGCCGCTACCTTGGGCGGCCGCCAGCCCATCCCCAAGTCCTTGCCCCTTGGTCAGGCAGGCGAGGGCGGGGCCGGCGACGAAGATTTTAAGAGGCGGCGCGGGCTGGCGGGGCGGCACCGCAGGTCTGCGAGAGGACCCGCGCCATGGAGACCGCCTGGGACTACGCAGGAGCCCTCCTCAGGTGAGTGCCGCGCTCTTGGTCGCCCCAGCGTTCCGTGCGTCCGTCGTCCCTGAGCGCCCCGAATCCCATGCGCCCCACAACCCCACGCTCCCTAACCCCACGCTCCCTATCCGCCTCTCGTCCCCTGCGCCCGCGGCCCGGGCCCCCGCGCACACACCCCGCTGCCCCGCTGGTGCCCACGCCGCCGTCCAGCGCCCGCAGATCGAGCCCGAGTGGGCCCCGCGTCTTCCCTCCTCCTCCTCCTGGCCGTAGGTGCCAGGTGTGGCGCTCCCGAGGTGCGCGGGCGTCTGTGGAACAGGTGACAGTAGTGAGTGCAGAAGTGGCCTCATCTCTTGCCGCGGCTGCAGAAGCCACAGGTGCAGAAGGTGAGGGCCGGGTCTCAGGAACCCAGTGCAGCGCCTCCACGGTGCTCGGGGACAGGGCTTCTCCGGGTCCTGGGGATGGCGACAGGAGCCGGGGCGAGAGGAGGGGCCCAAGCTTAGCCTCTCAGGGCGACGCGGGCTCAGGTCTCCAGGGGAGGCTGGGCAGAGAGGGTTCGCAGCCCTGGGAGGGGGCAGGGGCCGGCCGACCCCGCGCGGTCTTCCCTGCGCCCGGTGACCTCGCCTCCAGCTCGTGGCTAAGGGGCGGTGTCACTTGTTCTCCTGCTGGGGTTCATCTTCACATCCTGACAGATCCAAACCCCTTCTTGCTGGTAAAATCCTAAAGACACTGCGTGGCGCTAAGAGGGCGCGCACGTTTCCCTGAAGATTACCAAAGTACCGCGGCAAGGAAGGAGGGCGTCCCCCGAGATGCAGCTCTGCGGGGCGCGGGTCCCTTCGCGGACGTGGGCGGAGGGACGCGGGGCGCAGCCGCGGCTACAGAGCTGGCGGTTTGTGCCCTTCGAACCGGGCCTCCGAGGGGAGCTGCTGGAGATCCCCAAGTTTAGAAAAATAGCTGCCAGAATGTGAGGGTGACCTTCCTCCACTATGCTGACTTTCTCTTTAAACACAAAAACCAGGTCGTGGCGTTGGCGCCGGGAAGGTGAAGAACTTGCTTCGTATGGTCGCCAACACGTTTAAGCATAAAGTCAGGTCCTTGGTTCTTTTGCGTTTTCCTTCCTCCTTTCCCAGCGCCACGGCGCCCCACAGCCGCACTACCGGGAGGTGAGGACTGCTAACGGGGTGGGGGGAGGACTGTAACGGGGTGGGAGGAGGACTGTAACGGGGTGGGGGGAGGACTGTAACGGGATGGGGGGAGGACTGCTAACGGGGTGGGGGCGCCCTCGCAAAGTCTCTCCTGGAGCGAGTGCGGCAAGGCCCTCTCATAGTCCCTCCTGGCGGGGGATGCGCCTCCCACTCCCCGGCCCCTGGTGTGCCTCTGAGCAGGAACAGGCAATGGCAGGGAGTTCAGGCCCAGCCTGTCCTTGCATCTGACCCTGACAACAGTTCACCGGAATCCAGAAGGATTCTGTGTGAGGCTCCACTAGGTCAAAGTGTGAGGTCATGTGAGGTGTGCAGGACCTGCTGTTGACAAATCAAAACAAAATGTCTCATCTCCTGAGACACATTTCTTTTAGCTTGGCAAGTCCCAGGAGTGAATGACTATTTGTTAAAGACAAATTGTTGTTGCAATTCTTTGAAAATCTACCTGCTTCCAGATTGAGCTGCTGTAATTTCTTGAATCTACCTGTTCCCAAACCAAACTGGAAGAAGACAACCTGTAATTCTTGCTAAAAGGGAAAACACCTTTTATTTCCTGCCCCTCTCTAAAACCTGGTCCAAGCTAAGGAGCCAGTGGGTGGTGCTAACACGTTTGCAATTGTGGTCTTGCTGGGCTCCTGTCCCCTCTGAGTGTTCTTTAATTTAAACTACCGGATATGTATGTCCTAACTCTTTATTAGTAATTAACTGCATATTGCCAAGAAAGTAACTTCATCAATATGAACAATTTTTAAAAATCAGATATTTGTAAGCAATTACAAAATCTTAAACCAGTCATTAGTTTGTTAATCATCTGTAATGGCTTGAGGCGTTAGCGGTGACAAAAGCAGCCTGAGGTCTCATAGCAAAGTGCAGACATCAAGGATGCCCACATGGGTGTTCATTGTCATAGACAAAGTCTGCTTTGTTCTTGTGTCTTGTCAGTGATAACATTCATGCCAAACCCTGAAGTTGTTATAAAACTGATAAAATACATACTTTGTGCAAAATGGCTGCTTTTTGTAGTTATTTAGAACATCTTTTCTTTCCTTGAACAAGGAACTCTAGATTTTGTACAGCTGCTATTTCAGTACAAATTGTATCACAGTATTATTAGTGACATTAATAAGAAATTAAGTTTTCTACAAGTAAATCTTCCAGCTTTCTGATTCTCTAATCTAAATTCTTATTTTAAAAATGTTTCAAAATGTTCAAAGACTTTTGTCTTTGAAGGTCATGTATTGAATACCCGTATTATGCCAAGCCTTTTGTTAGCTTGGTAAGAACCCAGATGTGAGCCGAACAGTCCTTGTCAGGACAGGCGTATCTACAGGCAGGTGTGTTCCCGCCTGTGTATGTCCCATCCAACAGGACCCTGCAGGGAGCTGGGTGGCAGGAAGCCCCACAGAGGCTGACCCTCATTTCTGTACCTCCTGCAGTTGGGTCAGACCTCATCACCTTCTCCACCCTCTGGCACTGTCCCTAGGTCCCCTGGGTACTTCTCCAGGCCTGAGGAATACTTTCCAAGCCCTGTCTTATTTTTCGGCATGACCCTTCTTGACCTCCCCAGTTCCCTTCATAACATTCGTTGTCACTCTTGGCTTTGGTGACAGTGCTCAGTTGACTTACGTACTACTCCTGTGTGCCCTTTCTTCCTCTCCTGTGGGTCCCTCCTTTTCTGCCTAACGATGGCACGTGGGGTCCCTCAGCCACCACGGCACTCTGGATGTGCCCTGGGCACTCTCTTACATAGCCTGGTACTGCCGCCACACCAATGACAACACCAAAATATTTCTCTTCAACCAACACTCCATTCTTGGGCCTTTTCCCTCCATTGCCTTCAGAGTAAATGTCAGTCCATAAAGAAAGCTTTTCAGTGATCTGTAGGGCTGAGGCTAGTTTTATTGGAGAAAAGTTCACGTCTGCTGCCAGCCTGTGGCTTGCTGCTTTATTTCTCACACTTCTGTAAGTTGGCGAATCCCTACTTCCCTCAGGGAAAACACAGACTTCACTGTTCCCCTCACTGCTGGGCGACGCGCCACTGCACGGTTTGGGAGTATTCTATGAAGCCCAAGCTCTCTTATCATCCTGATTTCTCTGAAACAACCTGTTACCTTAACCTATTTCCTTATATTTTTCCCCTTTAGTGAGTTATTTCCCTTCCTGTTTCATCGAATCGTCTGTACCCACTTTCACAGGAATGCGGGAGCAACTGTTTTCCCGTGTAGTACAGAATTCGAAGGCTTCTCAGTGGTTCTGTTTCAGGCATCGTGCTGATGGCCAGTGGTAGAAATTATTCTGTCCATTCAGTGGGTCACAAGTGGGTTAGATTAATACGTAACCCTTTGTCCATGTAGCCCTGTTGTTTGTTTAGCTGGAGCAGAGTGAGCACTCATACAGTATTTGTTAGATAGGCTGGTGTGCATGGAATGTCATTTAACTCATTTATGTGTTGCATATAAGATAGCCTTGATTTCATAGAATTTGGCCCATCAAGTCACTCGTCCTGTTCCTTGATGACACTGGAAGGGTTTAACTTTTGTGCCTTCAGGTGTGTTTCATGTGTGCCCCATCAGCCTTTTCTCCAGCAGTGACCCTGCTCTTGGTTAGGAAATGTGACAGGTAAGAACGATAAATTGTGTGTCCTTTGGTTTTCATAAATCCACGATGGCTATCTTGAGGGCAGACGATGGCAGGGAGTGCTGGAGATGGTTGCCAGGTTTACCCTGTCAGACGGGGACCCTTGATTGAATCCGCTGTGCTAGGTCACTGGGCCATTGGTGCCATATGAAGGCACGAGTGTGTTCATCCAATGGGAAAATACGGGGCCACGACTAACCAGGTCAAAGCTGTGCCCTTGACCAGGAGGGGCTGGACCTAACGTCTGAAGATAGTGGACTGCGTCCTCTTGTTTCTGGTTCTGGCCCAGCCTGTCTGTACTCAGCAAATGGGTGGCATGCCACCTCTGGGAAGGTGCTCTGGAAAGGTAGAAAATGCACAAGTAGACTCTGGCCTCAGCGAGCTCAGGTTCTAGAAGCCTCATGCATGCTGCCATGATTTCCTGCTCTGGGGGAGAAAAGAGGCTCTGGCTAGTGAGGCCTGGGCGCCTCTCTACCGTGGCAGGTATGTGTCCTGGGCAGATATGCCCCATGGGGTGAAAGCCAGAGCTGGATTCCAGTCCCCGTTGTAGCACTTGCTAACTCTGACCTCATTAACTCCTTAACTCCCCTGAGCCTTGGTTTTACTCACCTGTGAGACTCATCTTGCAGAGTTATTAGGTAGTGTGCTAATGTGCACGAGAGTTTGGCACTGAGCAGACCCATCCCTTTCCTCCTCCCCTCCTGGCAGGGACTTCACCAGCTGGTTCAAGTTCAGATGCTGTGATGAGGTGGAGACAAAGCCACAGCCCTGAATGTGAAGTGTAACATGGCCAATCCCCTCTGCCCCTCCACCCTGGTCACCAGGGACGATAATGTGCATGAATTCTCTCTTCTGTTGGTGCAACAGTATGGGAACATCTTGTTCATGGCATTGTGTAACTGAGAGAAACCTGGTGTAACTCCTTTTAATCAAGGCAAAAGTTCAGACGCTGCGTGCCTGCCCCATGGCTGCATTGGTGCACTGCCCAGCAGGCTCGGGGCTCTGATTTCCTTGGTGGGTCTCTAGCAAAGGCTCCCAGACCATTCTGATGGGTGGCCCCGGGTTGGGGACCCCTGACCCAGCATGTTCCCATTGGCATTACCTCACTGGAAACAGATCATTTAGCAACTTTGTCTACCTAAAAGGGAAAGGAGTTGAGGGTGTAAACTCAAAATGCTGCTGTACTTTCAACCACAGAGAAGCTCTTCTGCCAGTGCTCTGGGTTGATGTCTATTGCTTGATATTGGAAGTTCAGAGAATGTGTAACAAAACAACCTACTCCCTGTACTTAAAAACAAAAACAAAATCTTGGCTTTGGACAGACCTGGGATTGCATTCTGTCTCTTTCCCTTGTTAACTGGGTAGCCTTGAGAAACCACTCTAAGCTTCAGTTTTCTCATCTGTGAGATGGGGTAATACTTTCCTTTTAAGGGTGTAAGGATAATTCATTAATTAATATTAGACTATATTAGTATTAGTTTAAAGAGTTAGCGTGTTACTGGCCATGGCAAGTGCTCAGACCTGAGCAGACACACTTAGATCAAATTCTTGCTAACAATCTAGCTCTGGTTCCGGGAGCCCCACTTGTTGGCATGGTGAGGTGCAAACACTCGCTATTATGGGGAAGCTCTTGATGCTGGCTGATCAAGCTCGTAGCATGAACTTAACCTGACAAAGTTTGAGTGCCAGTTTGTTACTACGCTGTCAGTTTTTTATATAGCAAATTCCCTGGTAAGTCATTGGATTTTCACTCAAGTCCTTTTGTAGAGTTTCAAGTTAGACACCACACTATTTAAAATCTATGTGCCTAACATTAAGCTGAGTGTTATAGGATATATAACACAGAGGCCCTTGTCCATAAGGAAGTTCCAGTCTAGTTGGGAAAATAAAGCATAGATAAATGACAATGTGTGTGTGTATAACAAAGTGCTACATCACAGGCAATAGGCAGAGTTATCTAGACAAACTCTGTCCGTGTTGGAAAGCAGTGATGTGCTCACTTTGTATCTTCTACCAGGTTGTCCTGAAAATAAAGCCCTTTGTTTCATTCTCCTGAATGTACCTGTAAGGCATTTGTCCAATGGGTCAAGTCCTCTTTGAGCACCTGCAGTAGGTGGGTGTTGTGCTGGGCGTGGGGGTTACATGAGGGCACCTGGAAAGTGTTGTCACAGTGCCCAAAGCTAAGCGAGTCCTGCAGCCTTGCTCATACCTGCAGGGATTTAGCTACTCTCCCAGCAAAACAGGCTCCAAGGCAGGATCGTTGCAAGAGATTTGGAAATAATAGGAAATAAATAAATAATATAAGACGGAGAAATTATTGAGATGGCGACAAAGTGCAGTTTAAATAATGGGGGAATTAGGGGGTCTCCAGCACTCCCATGAGCTGTGAGGCCCTGACTGAAATCCCACACCAATATTTACTGTTATAGCAAATAGTTGTCTTTTGTTAGAGAATTACATGTACCGCTCAATTTTTCAAGGTTTCCAGGGAAACCTTACCTAATTCTGTCTACAAGAATAGACAGTTACACAATTTTTCTAAGGTAAGCATGTTAAGCCCTAAGTTAGAGACAGACCTAGCTGAGCATACAAATTAAAGATAAAATGTATAAAATGAGGACACTGAGTCTGTGTACTACTCTAATCTACTTCTTCTAAACACAGAGACATGTAGTCAGGCGTGAAGGAGGAATAGCCTTGAAGTCTAGGATAGTTCCAGTAGCACGTTATCTGCTGGGTAAGCATTTTAATCAGTTTCTCCGCCAAGGACCCAAACCAAGCTTCTGCCTTGCAAAAGAGCTCAAGGGGATGGCCAGCAGCAAAGAAGAAATGTTGCTTTGCAAACATCCTCTGACAATGCCCCCCTTGTTGGAAGCAGCTTCTGTTCTGTGAACCAACATGTCTACAGATTCCTTCAAGGCAAAGCCCTGCAAACCCCCTGAAACTTTTCATGTCTCTTAGCCTATTTCCCAACATATACTTGTTTATACTATTCGGAGTCATTTCTTTATAGATCCATTCCTGAATGTAAAAAAGTCTGCGGTCCTATGCAAAAACTCTTACACATTGCTCAACTGGGCCACCTTCTAGTGACAGCAACAAGGCCATCTGTCTCCCCTAGAGTTTTGTTTTTTATTTTTTTGCCTCTAAACATTATGCTGTAAGAACAGAGTTATTTTTAAATAACCTCTTGATTTTTGGTGTAAAAGCATGAGGTAGTGTGTCAAAGGTAGTTTGGCCTTTCTTTAATTGCTATCAAAAGCTGCGTCTGTTTACCAATGTGCAACTCTTCTTACTCTTTAGTCACTTAGTGCCTCCCTGAGGCAGGGGACAGCCCGGGCTGAACCCCAGCTCTCTGGCCTGACTTCCCTCATCTGTGAATTGAGAAAACTAGGACTATATCACAGAGTTTCCTGAGAATTAAGTGAGTTAATATTTATAAAGCAACATGTGTGTTTGTTAAACAACTCTAACTTATCAGCTGTTTCTCATTTATCCCCATTTTATTACTTTTTTAGTTGCTAGGTAACTAAAATATAATCAAGGGCTAGAGATTTTTTTGTCACATAATTGTCTTGATTTGGTTTTGCTGCAGTTGTTTTTTTTTTTTTCCCATGTTAGTGCTTTTTTATAATGAATGTTTGAATCAATTTTTTGGTAAATGTGGAACTTACTTCAAAGTGTCATGTGACATTGGCCCTAAAGTTCTTTTCTTTCTTGTTATTCCAACCACAGTTACAGTGATTCTGTTGATCTTGGTTTATCCTTAGTTGATTTTGAAAACTTGGTTGCCACAGTGACCAATCTCTGGCTTTTAAGTTAATACTTGGCTTGGTCTTACTGTACTATATAAATATGGAACTGTGTGTGCGTGTTCACATGTGTGTGCGCCTAATTCTCTGACTCTGCTTAACAACTTCATGGCCACTAGAAATCATTCTTTGGGATTTTTTTTTTATCTCTAGAACCTGTCCATATTTGCAGAATATAATTCTTACTTTTTTTGTGTGTTTGATGTCCTTACCATTCCTATTCAAACAGGTTTGCAAGGACTCTGAATGTTCTGGTAAAATAGGAATAAAGATGGTTATGTTTTTAATTTGATGTATTACTTGTTTGTTTCTTGGAAATATGTGTACATGTGTGTATATATAATTTTTAGTAACCCCCAACCACTGAGTTTCTTTTTTTAGGATGCAATTATTAAAATAGCATTATTTCTGTGTACTTCAAATCTCTCCTTAAAGATTCTTTTTTTTCACTTTTTGCCCCGATTTTTAGGCCCCTGACATTTATGAGATCACAGACCAAGCGAGTCCTGCTCACCCCTCTCATGCATCCAGCCCGCCCCTTCCGAGTCTCCAACCACAACAGGAGCAGCCGGCGCGGCGTGATGGCCAGCAGCCTGGAAGAGCTCCTCCGCAAGGTATACACCTGGCACTTCTCCACCAGCTCACACAGCCGCCCTGAGCTTGCCCAAGGCAGTGGTCTTGGGTACGAAACCCATGCAAAGGCAGAAAAGTGAAGAAAAACAGCATGTCCCAGCCTGGGCAACAGAGTGAGACCCCATCTCTAAAAAAATTGCTTTTAAAGAATTAAGACAGTCATGGTGGCTCATACGTGCAGTTCCAGCTACTTGGGAGGCTGAGGCAGAAGGATAGCTTGAGCCCAGGAGTTCAAGACCAACCTGGGCAATATAGAGAGACCCTATCTCTTAAAACAAAATGAAACAAAGAACAAACCAAAACACAGCATGTCGCCAAGAGGGGTGGGTTGGGGAGAAAGATGGGGAATGACTACTGATGGAGTTTCTTTCTTCAGGGATGAAAATGCTCTAAAACTGATTGTGCTGGTGGTTGCCCAACTCTGTGAACATGCTATAAACCAATGAATTGTATACTTTAAAATGGGTGAATTATAAGATTTGTGAATTATGTTTCAATAAAGCTGTTTTAAAAAGAGAAGAAAAAGAAAAACAGCATGTTAAATTCAAAAGACCTTCTTTTGGCCCCAGAGAGTCTGAGGGAGCCATTTCTAATTGGGCAAAGGGTAGGCATAAATAATCAGAGGAAGCAGTATTGCATCTCTGTGCCTTAAAAGATTTAGGTACAGAGGCAAAACCCTCAAGAGTAGCCCCTAGTGGATAATGTAGCTTTGCTTCTTTGACAAAGGGGAATGTGGGGAAGCACAGACTCCGGAAGTCTGTTTTGGGTTATGAGGCCAGGATAGAATGGTCCTCAATCTAAACCAGTGGCCTAGGTCACTAAATAAGGAAGAACCTAGACTCTGAGAAGTTTAGCTCACACACAGACACCTGTGGAAACGAGGAATGAGAACCCAACATGCCGTCTCCAAAGAAAGAGAGATGTTCTCAAATACACTATCCAAGGCTCTGGCTCTGAAATATCATAAATGCAGAATTTTTCTTTTTATCCATCTAAATAAGTAGATAATCTTAGAAATTATAAATATTATTCAATATAATCATTTATCTCATGTCTTTTTTTTTTTTTTTTTTTTTTTGACAGAGTCTCACTGTGTTGCCTGGGCTAGAGTGCCATGGTGTCAGCCTAGCTCACAACAACCTCAAACTCCTGGGCTCAAGCAATCCTTCTGCCTCAGCCTCCCGAGTAGCTGGGACTACAGGCATGCGCCACCGTGCCTGGCTAATTTTTTTCTATTTATTTGTTTTTTTAGTTGGCCGATTAATTTGTTTCTATTTTTGGTAGAGACGGGGTCTTGCTCTTGCTCAGGCTGGTTTCGAACTCCTGACTTTCAGCGATCCGCCCACCTCGGCCTCCCAGAGTGCTGCCCCCGGCCTTACCTCATGTCTTTTAAGAAGACAGATTCATTGAAAATCTTAACTTCCTGGCCCAGCATGGTAGCATGTACCTGTAGTCCCAGCTACTTGGAGGCCAAGGTGGGAGGATCGCTTGAGCTCAGGAGTTCGAGACCAGCCTAAACAAGAGTTTTCTATTTTTCTAAAAATAGAAAAATTAGCCGGGCGTTGTGGTATGTGCCTATAGTCCCAGCTACTCAGGAGACTAAGGCAGGAGGATTGCTTGAGCCCAGGAATTCGAGGCTGCAGTGAGCTAGGTTGACACCACTGCACTCTAGCCTGGGCAACAGAGTAAGATACTATCTCAAAACAACAACAACAGCAACAACAAAAATCCCCTTTTTCCAAGCAAAGATTGAGTCATAGACACCAGTCAAGGTATATTTTTACCATTGAAATTTTATCAAAATCAACCAACACTTCTAAAAACTGTAACTTAGTACATGCTATTGGACAGTCCAGGGGAAATGTCACACTTCATTCCATTTCTCTAACATACTGCAAACCTAGACTCTGGATGCCCTGGTCATTACTGCCGGACTGGTCACTCTGGTCCTGGAGGAAGACGGCACCGTGGTGGACACGGAAGAGTTCTTCCAGACCCTAGGAGACAACACGCATTTCATGATCTTGGAAAAAGGACAGAAGTGGACTCCGGTAAGCAAAATCATGGTCATCCAAATGGCGACTGGTGGGCTTTTTACCTGTGAAAGCACGTGCTCTACGTTGGTGGTGCCTTGGCCACTTTCTAAACATACACATTGCATTCTCCTGACACCTGGATCCACTACCTTCAAAGGGATTCTTATAAGTATTCGAGGAAACTTAGTATCTCTGTGAACTTGGGCTGTGTGATTGAAAGCAAGAGAAACAGGCTTTGGCCAGTGAGTAGCTACAGACCCTGCGAAATGCACAGAATCGACCTGGTGACTATTCACTGTCCCTATTCTTGGAGCCAGACAAGCTGATAGAGCCAACAAAGTTAGGGAGGGTGTGTGTGCGTGTCTGTGTGAATGCAGAGATTTGGAAAAGTAAAGAGACAGAATGAAGGGGAAGGATGAACATAGAATGAAGTTTCTGGTGAAACATTGTATATCTTGAAAACCCTCCCACTATAAAACACCTCAAAATGTAAAGCAAAATACTAAAACATCTTTTTACATATCTAACTGAACTTCAAGAAAGGGAAATCCTCAGAGGCCAAAATTTTTGTGGCGTGAGAATCCAGAGAGGACAGCAAACCCTGAGGCTGGCAGCTGGCCAGGGACCTCCACCTGTGGGCGTCCACTGGCCTCCGTGACCAGGCTGCAGCTTTCATAGGTGCCGGGAAGGCAGGAGGCACAGTCTCAGGCTGACATGAAGAGCGGCGTCAGATTTGAGATGTCTCCATAAAGCCGGGCATCATAAGGGTCTCTCCTGAGAATCTGTGGCCATAAGCTGCCCTTGTGAGGCTTTGGGCACTGCTGAACCCAAAACACCTAATCGCGGAGTTAGTTTACAGAGATCTGAACAGGAGCGTCAGTTTACTCACTGGATTCTTTTTACTCAGTGAGTCTCTGCCTAGTCCCTGCCTAGCCCGTGCCCAGAGCTGATGGCGCCCGTGCAACTAGCAGAGCAGGCGCATGTCAGCCTGGTGGGACGTGCCATCTGCTGTGAGGGAGGTACGTGGCCTGAATGGCCCCCACAGATGCCCACGTCCTGACCTGATATGATTAAGTGAAGGCTCTTGAGATGGGGGTGTTGTCCCGGATTATTCGGGGAGGTCAGTGTAAGTCAAGAGAAGACCCCACCCAAACTCAGATTTCGGGCCAAGCAGGCCTTGAGGGTCCTCGGGGGCCAGGGGGCAAGAGGGTGAGCGTGAGGCCAGACACAGAGGAGGAGGCGCGGGGTCAGGCAGGGCTACAGGTGCCCTCGCAGCTCGGGGGTTAAGCCCTGCCTGCTCGTTTTGGACTCCTGACCCCAGAACCGAGAGGGCATCAGTACATGTGGTTTTAAGCCACTCAGTTTCTGACCATCTGTGGCGGCAGCAGTAGGAAACTAATTCAGATGAGAAGGGCATTTTTTGTTTGTTTCCTTGTTTGTTTTTGTAAACGAGACATTGGTTAGTATGCAGGAGCCGGAGACTATGTCACACGAGTAAATTCCCATTGCTGCGTCCGGGGCAGTGCTGAGATGCCATTGATCTGGGTCACAGGCTCCAGAGAGGCTCCAGGCCTCCTTCAGCCCAGTGCTTGGCCCAGGGGAGGAAGCAGGAGGGGTGGAGACCGTCCTTGCCTGGGCCGGTAGCGGAGTGTAGAAATCCACGTGCCCACAGGTTAGCTCACGTGGGGATTAGCTGTGGAAGGGTGTCTTAATTTTGATTTAAGACCTAGACTAAAGGAAGACCTTTACAGGGAGCAAGATAAAAACTTTTGAAAGTCAGAAAGGAATGTGAGGCCAGGAAAAAGAAGTGTGGCAGGATTATAGGCCAAAACCCCTTTGCTTCCATAATCTTGATCTTTTAAAATCGTGTTTCCTAGGCCGGCTCGGTGGCTCACGCCTGTAATCCTAGCACTCTGGGAGGCCGTGGCAGGCAGATCGCTCAAGGTCAGGAGTTCGAAACCAGCCTAAGCAAGAACAAGACCCCATCTCTATTAAAAATAGAAAGAAATTAATTGGCCAACTAAAAATATATAGAAAAAATTAGCCAGGCATGGTGGCGCATGCCTGTAGCCCCAGCTATTCGGGAGGCTGAGGCAGAAGGATCGCTTAAGCCCAGGAATTTGAGGTTGCTGTGAGCTAGGCTGATGCTACGGCACTCTAGTCTGGGCAAAAGAGTGAGACTCTGCCTCAAAAAAAAAAAAAAATCGTGTTTCCTAGCTAAGGGATAGTTGGCACCCCTCGAAAGGCGTCAGGACCCCTTGTGCACCGAAGCTTGAGCCCCGGCCAGTGTCTCTGCTGAGTTACGCTCTGCAGGTGGGAGCGGCAGGCAGGGTGTGGGTGCTCTGGGGGATCTGTGCTCTGCAAACGTATGAGACCCTGGCGTTAACGCGCTTCACGTGCACAGCTTCAACTGCTCCCAACTCCAAAGGTTTGAGACGTAGGAACTCTATTCAATTGTCTAAACTCAAATCTTCTCCATCACCAGGTCTGTGTGGCACAGATCCCTTAGGAAGAGCATCCCCTGAGCCCAGCGTTCATACCTGGGAGAAGCTTTGTTCTCATTTTTTTAAAGCTTTCTGTGGGGAAGATTCTGTTACGGTGGTTTATGAACCTGGGGCTCTATAGAGCTCTCTGACTCCCTCTACCCAGCCGGAAAGGCCTGCCCATGTTCCAGGCAGGTGCACAGCGGGTGCTACAGACAGACAGCCCTCATCCCGGCAGCTGCTGGGACACAGGGGCAGCCCCACCCCTTACGTTAGCCACGTGATTCTGGCACTTTCTGCCCACTGGCTGCTTATGAAATGGAATAATGCTACTTGCATTTCCATAACCGTGATTGTGTTATGGCCATGGGAGGAGAGGCCCGTGTCACCAGGGGACCAAAGGTGGCCTCCAGCCGGAGTGAGTGTCCAGAGCATCCGTCAGGGGCACAACCATCCACTGAGCAGTGGGATCCTAAAACCCGGGCCCTGAAGCCAAATCAGACTCATCGTGAGTCACTAACCTGAAAGCAGAGTAGGAAGGGTACTTGGTTATGTATTTGGACATAATAATATAAGCATATTGGTCTGCTAAAAACATTCTCAAATAATTAGCTGCTTTGTCGATAACAGATTTTAAATGGACCTTTAGGGGAAACTGAAGCTAGCATAAAACCAGAATTCTGAAGTTTGAATGTCATGGTTTGGAGTGTTGCTAAAGTCTGTTCTTCCCTTCATTACTGTAGGGTAGTAGGTATGTCCCAGCTTGCCGGCAGCCAAAGAAATCGGGGATTGCAAGGGTCACCTTTGATTTATACAAGCTGAACCCCAAGGACTTCATCGGCTGCCTCAATGTGAAAGCCACGATGTATGAGATGTACTCCGTGTCCTACGACATCCGGTGCACCGGGCTCAAGGCCCTGCTGAGGTACCAACTCCAGGGGTCAACCTCGGGGTATGGGAGCTGCACAGGGCCAGCACAGGTGGCATGTCCCCACCTTGTTCCTCTGTACTCCCAGGCTTAGCTCTGGGAGCCCCCACAGACCTGTTGCTGTTGTCGTTAGGAGCATTCTAATTCACGTGGTCTTATGCCACAGGCATAAGCTGTGTGACCTTTCACAGGTTACTTAACTTCTCTGAGCCTCGGTTTCATCATATTTAAAATAAGAAGGTTGCTTCCAAGTTCTTTACGATTATCTGGGCTCTGAATACACCTACTCTCCTCCTCCAGTAAATTCACTGTTGACCTCCAAAGAACTAACTCTCTGTGGAGGGAGTGGGTAGAAGGACAGAGGCCGATCACCTATTTCACAAAACAGGAAGTCTTAAGCCAAAACAGAATTTTTTTTCCTCCCAAGACCATCAAATACTAAATGGAAACAAAAGCTGAATAAAGATAAAGAAGAACCAAGTTTCTTTTAAGAACTAGAGCACCTTAATTCTGAGCAGTGACGACTGAAACAGGAGCCATGCGGATTCTGGCCCGGTTTGCGTGGAGCAGCCACCTAAACCTTGACCAATACTCTTCTGCATGTATCCTCCATATGACTGTTAACTTCGACCTTGCTGTAATGTGACACAGGCACATTCCTCCTCCACACCACGCCAGGACCCCGTCAGCCCGAAGGCCGGGGCCAGGCTGGCTGCACAGCGCCACAGGAGAGAGGGCCTTTAGAAGACAGATTCCCAGTCCACCCCGCAGACCCGTCTGAACAAATTCCATATGACCAAAGGAGCCCTCCCTGGCTGTTCTTACTCCATAACCAGGGTTGTACCCCTGCCGCCGAGCCCTTCTCTGAGTCACCAGCTGTGTGACCTGTCACAGGTTACTTAGCTTCTCTGAGCCTCAGTTGCATCATATATAAAATGAGAAGGTTGCCTCCAAGTTCTTTACGACTGCCTAGGCTCTAAATACACCTACTTCTCCTCCTCCAGTAAATCCACCGTTGAGCTCTAAAGAACTCACCGTCTGTGGAGGGAGTGGGTCGAAGGAGAGGGGCTGACCGCAGCAAGAAGGTCTTTGAGGCCAGTCGAAGAACTTCGCAACTGCTGCCCACACACCCGGGCAGGGCCCGCCTGTTTCTCCTTGAGGGCATGGTTCCCTCTCCCTGCTGTGCTCTTTAGGCCTGCGCTCCGGCCTGCCCTGAGCGACACACGAGGAAAGGCTTTGGAGACCAGCCTGCTGTCCTCGCAGAGCTCTCCCGGCCCCACCTGGGGTCAGCTCAGGTGCGTGGCTTCTCCGTGACCTCAGTTTCACAGCCAGAGCCACCAACACCGAGTCCAAGACTCTGGTCGTTGTGGTAGTGTTGAAAGCTTGACTCCCAGGAGACCTGCTTTGTTTGGCTGAGATGGGAGAAAACAGCTTTATTCTTTGATTTTTAAAGAGAGACAAGAGAGTTACGACAACTTAGAAAAGTATAATGAAAAGAGTAAACGTCACTCCAGATCCCACCTCAGCAAAATCATTCTTGACAGGAAAATCCAGTTTCTTGTTACTAATCTCAACATCTGACGGCACCGCGGCACCGGGACCGGAGGCCCTGCCTCCCCAGCCCTGTGGGATGCACGTGCCCATGGGACAGCCTCTGCCACCGCTGGGCGCCCTGCTACCACCTTACCAAGTGAAGGAATCCTAACGCTGGAATGAAATCCCTTCGCTGTGGGCGGAGCAGAGAAAGAGAACTTGAGTTAAAGCTGTTTTTAATTTATTTTTCAGTCTACTGTGACACTAATGCCAGACTCAGCCTTAGAACTGAGAGGGCAGGACAAAGTTGTCCCTCCCTGTAACTTTGGGGGCAAGTTGGAATAGCCCAGCTGCCTTCGACAAACTGGATCATGGGATCACGGTTCCATTTTTGCTGAGACTTTCCTTCGACCTGACTTCCTCCGCCTGACCTGGTCGATGTTGGTAACAAGCTCCGGCACGTACCAAGGCAGGACAAGATGCAGCACACGCTCCCGGGAGCAGGGGCTGCCCACACAGAGCTTCCTAGGCACAGGGTAGTCGGGCCACATTGGATTGTGGGAGCCAGGCGTCCTGGGGTCCCGGGGAGCTCGCAGAGGCCAACTCCCACCCAGCCCCAGGGACGTGTGTGCCCTGAGAGAGGTGCTTCTAGGACTGCCACGCTCTCAGGCGTGAGCACCGCTCCCCTGAGCATTGGCGAGGTGGCATGTATGCCAGAGGAGGGCACATTCCCAGGATCCCAAGACTGACACGCCTCCATCTCCCTCTGTTGCAGGAGCCTGCTGCGGTTCCTGTCCTACACTGCCCAGGTGACCGGACAGTTTCTCGTCTACATGGGCACATACATGCTCCGAGTGCTGGGTGACGAGGAAGAGCGGCCCTCCCTTGTGTCACACACCTGGGGCTGGTTCACATATGGAAAGGGCTGCGGGCTGCAGAGGGCTCAGCCTGCTTCTTGACCCGAATGCTCTCTCGTGTGGCAGTTTTGAAGACGCTTTAACGTTCTTAACCACATGCACCTGTAGGCTGCTGGTCGTTCGGGGTGGCTTCCAGGTGAAGGAGAGGGCTTGATGGCATCTGAGGTGGGGTCGTGGGGCGGGGTAGGCCTGCAGATGTGCTGGAACCTGTTTGGTGCCTCACCTCCTGCAGTAAGCCCAGCACAAGAGTTACTCCTCTGACGTGTAATACTTCCTTGTGTCTTTCATCTCTCTAAAAAGCAAACAATACTTTTATATAGAAGCAAATCCCAGCCAGAAATATCCTGCTAACAGCTATAATCACTTTTAAGTCTTTGTTATACTTAAAAATACCAATCTGTCAAATGTTATTGTGTATTTTTTTTATTTTTGAGACAGAGTCTCACTGTGTTGCCTGGGCTAGAGTGCCGTGGCATCAGCCTGGCTCACAGCAACCTCAAACTCCTGGGCTCAAGCAATCCTCCTGCCTCAGCCTCCCGAGTAGCTGGGACTACAGGCATGCACCACCATGCCCAGCTAATTTTTTCTATATATATTTAGTTGGCCAATTAATTTCTTTCTATTTATAGTAGAGACGGGGTCTCGCTCTTGCTCAGGCTGGTCTCGAACTCCTGACCTTGAGCGATCCACCCGCCTTGGCCTCCCAGAGTGCTAGGATTACAGGCATGAGCCACCGCGCCCGGCCTATTGTGTATTTTTTAATGCGAGTCTTTAATGAGCCTAGAGAGGCCCTAAAGCTGAAGGACCCAAAATTTTGGAGGTATTCAGGCACACTTTCAGCCTTTTTCTTAAAAAACAAACAAATAGACCCAAACTGATTGAAACCCAGCTTTGATGCCTGGTACGGCCGAGCCGCACCTTCAGCCCCTGCTGCTGTCCATCGCCAGGGTGGGGCCCTGCCTCCCACGGCCCAGCGGAGGGAGGCTTGTTGCCACGGACAAACTGTCAGGGATCTGTCGCCTCCACCTCTTGGCTCTGCTTTCCTCCAAGTTGGCTTTAGCTTTGGGGGGACCCTCCCCAGGACACTCTGGGCTGCATCTGGTGCTTGTTAGATGCCCCTCCTGTAGTCACTGCAGCCAGGACACTCTGCCAGGGTGGGCACACGGCTGGGCCTGGAGACAGGGAAGGATGAGCCCCAAGGGCATGGCCTGGGGGTAAACGGGCCCCCTGAGAGACATTGGGTGCAGCTCCTAGCATAAGGAGGACAGATGCTAGGACGAAAATCTTTGCCTTTTAAGAAGTGTTGCCTCGGAGGCCTTTTTCCTTCCCTAGACAACAGCCTGGGCCAGTGGAAGATACCGCAGGGTGTCCTGGAACCCCAGGAGAAGAAGAAAACACCCCCCACATCTCCCAACCCCGCCAGCCCCTCTTCCTGGCCATTGCTCAGACCTCCAGCCTGGACTTTCTGTGGGTGATGGGTACGGCTTCCAGCCCCGTGCAGGCCCCCGACCAGCGTCTGCCGGGTCAGGACTTGCAACCCTCTGCAGGAGAGGCAAAGGGATCCAGGTGGCATTCCTCAAAACACAGCCTCTTTTTTTTTTTTAACATCTCAAAAATCCAGGTGCTTTTTTTATTCTCCCGGAGCTCTGCTTCAGCCATCCTCCAGGAATGAGCACTGCTGTTGGCAGAGGGAGTGTCACAAAGATTGCTCAGAGGCATCCAGGGCTGTCCCACGATTTCAAAACCTTTGCTATATAAGGAGCTGGCCCTGGGCCCTGCCCACCCAGGGTGGGAGCAGGAGGGGGCAGGGGGGCCGGCAGCTACTGCCTCTCGCTAAGTCTGGGCTTGCGTCACTTCCCAAGGATTCTGCTGTCCTGGGAAGTGACTGCCTGGCTTCCAAAAAAGGAATTTTCACTCCAGCGCCTGATCCCGTTGACTCAGCTGCTGCCCCCACTGCATGCGGCCCTCGGCCTGTCTGTAGGGAGGGTTAAGCAGGAGAGCAGGTCTGGCCATGCCACCACTGGACCAGGATGAACTCCGCAGGGAACGCGTGGCCTTTGGGTACTTCTGAGTGAGCTGCAGCCGCCTCCTCTCCTGTGCCTGTGACTTATGGGGTGACTGGGACAGAGTAGCCCCTGCACAGAATCCTCAGGGGGAGGTGGGGTCTGTGGGAGGGGGCAGCAAAGGCTGGTGTTGCTGTCGTCAAAGCTTCAGAGGGCCTTTGGCCAGGCCTGGACCTAGGAGGAAACTGACAGAATTAGAGCCCACCCCATCTCAGCAGGTGCAGCTGTCTCTTGTCTCTGGTTCAGATTAGGCAACATGCATTCCAAACGTGATCCTTTTGTGTTCTAATCTTGGTTTCTCTGCATTCTGCCTTTAGCTGGATAGCTCTAGCTCCAAGATGGGCAGGTCCCCACGTGGGAGAGGGGGCATGCATGTCCTGGGCCCACCACAGTGCTTGTCCCGGCTCCAGCCAGTGTGGACTCTGCGGGGTTTGGTTGCCACCATAGCTAAGCCATCAGTGGAGTCTGCTGGGCTGGGGGTGTCCCTTCCAGGGGCTGGGTGTCCTCGATGGGGCCATGCTCATGAATCATAATTCAGAAAAAAGGAAGTGGTTCTTAGAAGGTTGGGGTCCGTGCTCCCGCCAGGGCTATGTGCACCTTGATGTCATTCCTGTGCCCTTTCTCTCCAGTACACAAACCCAGGTAGCCCCGCATGGGCTCCCGCACACACACAAGTGTCCCAGTGTCTCCATATGATCAGTGGGCCAGATTCAAGGAGCAGGGGACAGCATGCAGGCCTGGCATGAACTGAAGACGTTAGAATGGAAGATTCTAGGTCGGGCGCAGTGGCTCACGCCTGTAATCCCAGCACTTTGGGAGGCTGAGGCAGGAGGATAGCTTGAGGCCAAGTTCAAGATTAGTCTGGGCAACATAGCAAGATCCTGTCTCTACAAAAAATGGAAAAATTAGCCGGACGTGGTGGTGCACACCTGTAGCCCCAGCTACTTGGGAAGCTGAGGTAGAAGGATCCCTTGAGCCCAGGAGTTTGAGGTTGCTGTGAGCTGTGATGTTGCCACCGCACTCCTTTCCTGCCTGGGTGATAGAGTGAGACTCTCTCTCCAAAACAAACAAAAAAAATCTAAAAGCTGTCACCTCGTGGGCAGAGACGATTCTGGCTGCAGTCACCCTGCTGTGAACAGACCCCCACGCCCAAGTTTCTTTCCTCATCTGTAAAACCAGGACCTAACCAAGGTGGTCTAGGAATTCCACATCCAGATAGATTTTCTTGGAACAGATTTTTAAATGTGAACATGGTAACTTTTGCCGGCTGACCAGTTTGTGCTTCTCCTACCACCTGTAGAAGGTGTCTGCTGCCCGCCAGGCCCGGCCCCGACTCAGCAATATGGCGTTAGCCAGGATTCTGCACCTGGGATCCTCCTTCCTCAGAGGAAAAGTCCTCCCTTCTCCTCTCCTGGTGCCATACTTTACACTCTTCCTCCCATGCAGAGAAGCAAGGTGGACATATCTGCTGCCGGCTGGGTGCCTGGGACCCAGGGGACACGGGGACACAGGGCTGCTGACTGGCAGCTTCCTCAGTGCCCCAGACCTGTGAGGACATGGCTTATCTCCAGGGCGTGGGCCCTGCGAGCTCTGGGCACAGGGAGGAGCCTCCACCATGGAGGGTTGTCCTACACAAGGGTCTCCTGTCTCCTGCTCCCTCCTCCGTTACAAATCGTATGGAAGGAAAACTTGGGGCGGTGTCCCCTGCTTTGGGACTCCTGTTCTTTGCTACAGTTATCTCTGGAACTGCCCTCGGATAAACAATTGCAAGCACTTGGTGCACCTTGGCCAGCTCTTTCTTTTGTCTCACGTGAGAAGGCACAGCCCCAGGGACTCCTTCATGGCCACCCCACCTGCCTTCCAGCTCTGGCATCCAGGCCACTCAGCCCACAGACCCAGTGGGCCAAGACGGTGGCTCTTTCTTCCCCAAGACTTTGTTGTATTATGGCAAAAAAAAAAAAACAAAAAAAAAACAGAAAACACTTTAAATAAGCATAGCTTTTAAAACCTGTCAGTGCACTACCTTTCATTCTGAGCCTCCATCCACTGAGTGGTCTTCCCCACTGCACGCCCCGGGGGTTCACACCAGACGTTCTGGGGGCTCAGGTGCCAAGGCACTGGGTGACATGCTCCAACCACTTGGGTCGTGTGCCACCCAGGCCTACCCTGAGACGACCTCTGGCTATGACCCGCAGCAGCCAGTCTGTGGAGGTCACTGTTGCATCCCCCCAGCAGTGTCTTCTGATCACTGCTGCTCAGAGCCAGGCCACAGATGAGAACATTCTGCCCCTCCACAGCCAGGTCAGGACATTAAGATATGTTAATAATAAGAAATATGTATTTGGCCTCTGCCTCCAGTTCTTGATACAAAGCTCCTAAGACCGTTGCAATTTCCCAAGTGATAAGAGCAGCTGACCCAGGGCCCCTAAATCCCTAAATCTCCTGGGTGATGGGGGTGTCTGTTGTTGTAATGAGGAGACTCGTGCGGGTTCCTGGCTGGGCTCGGCGGGGTGGGGGGGGGGTGGTGAGGCTGCCCTGTGATCAGAGAGTTGGGACTTTCAGCCTCGCCCCAACCTCTAGGCAGAGGAGAGGCGCTGAGAGCGGGCCAGTGGTTTAACCAACCATGCCAGTGTAATGAAGCCTCCATACACATCCTGGAGCTGCCAGACAGCTGGACGCGTGGTGGCTCCTGGAGGGTGGTGGGCCCTGGGAGGGCGCCGAAGCTCCATGACACTTCCCCCGCACATGAGCCAGGCATCTCTTCTTTGGCATCCTTTGTGGTATCCTGTATAATCAATGGGTAAGTGTAAGTAAAGTGTTTCCCTGAGTTCCATGAGCCTCTCCAGCAAATGAGTCAAACTGGGGGACACCTGTCACAGCCCGGGCTGAGCCCTCAGCCGCCATCCCCTGGGGTCTGACGCCATCTCCAAGTAGGCAGTGTCAGAACTGACTTGGATTAGAGAGACCTGGCTGTCTGTGGGGAGAAGTCCCCACACATATTGGTGACCAGACGTGAGGTATTCTGCACTGAGAGAACAGAGAGAAAAACTGCAGTTTTCCCTCAGCCACGCCCTCAGCTATCACGGTGTTGCCGCTTGTGAGAGTTAATTCTGGTTTTTTCTTTTTTGGAGACAGAGTCTCACTCCGTCACCCAGGCTAGGGTGCAGTGGCATCTTCATGGCTCACAGCAACCTCCAACTCCTGGGCTCAAGCGACCCTCCCGCCTCAGCCTCCTGAGTAGCTGGGACTACAGACATGTGCCACCATGCCCAGCTAAGTTTTTCTATTTTTTCTTAATAGCGATGTGGTCTCTCTTGCTCTTGCTCAGGCTGGTCTCAAACTCCTGAGCTCAAGCGATCCTCCTGCCTCGGCCTCCCAGAGTGCTAGGATTACAGGCGTGAGCTACCTCACCTGGCCCTTCCCTTAATTTTATAACAGAGAAAATATTCAGTTATTAAAGATGACAGATTAATTCCATAAATTATAAAAGTGATTGATTGAACATGTAAAATAAACTGAGCATAAAACACTGTAGAAATGGAGGTATGTGAAATATCATTTGGATATAAACAATGAAATTTCAATTCCAGGAGAAAACTTTTTTTCTATTGATTATATCTAATCAATTACATTAAAATACATTTTTGATTTGATGAAAGAAGTAAAAATATAATAAAGTTTTAAATTATTTCAAATTATTGAATCATGAAAGCTTTGCCAAATAATGTATATGAAGTTCTGTGGCTTATAAATGAATAAAAATTAATTAGATGAGGGCAAGTAATTATAGTAATCCAATAAAGTGTTTTCATGGCTGATTAATAAAAGCGATATTGAGGTCTGAGCACAGTGGCTCATGCCTATAATCCCAGCACTTTGGGAGGGTGAAGTGGGAGGATCGCTTGAGTCCAGGAGTTCGAGGTTACAGTGAGCTCTGATAGGGTCACTATACTTCAGCCTGGGAGACAGAACCAGACCCTTTCTCTAAAAATAAAACAAAAAACCCCACCAGAGACACTGAATAAAATCTCAGGCAATATTGTAAAGTCTAGAAATCTTTTGAGTGGAATAGCTATTAGTTTTGTAGAACTAGTGATGCCATGATCAATATCAGAGCAGTTCTCCATGCAAATCACCTAATGCCTAGCAACGAGTTGGCAAGTCAGCTGGAGAGTTTGGAGCATTTCCTGTGTCAGCAATCTTGACTCAGACAACAGCATCATTTAACCAGAAGTCATACAGGAGATCACACCAACATTTCCTAAAAATAAAAACAAAGATTAGAAATTATTAAAATGATCTGATAGCTATAGCTACCAACTGTGTTCTCTGGACATAGATATTTTTTGAAGATTCATACAACGTCTAGGATTCAGTTCCTGTTCTGCTATTTTGCTAGCTGTGTGACCTCAGGGGAGTTACTTAGTATCTCTGAGGTTTAATTTCCTCACCTGTAAAATGGGTATAATGTTATTTTTCCATTCCACCCACAGTGTTATAAAGATCAAATAAGATAATAGATGTTAAAACAGGCTGAAAGTTTTAACACAAACACAAAAAGTAAGATTTTATTAAATAATGATATTATAAATCTACATGTACTTCCTGATAGCTGTGAAAAATGACAAAAACAAAAAGCCAATATCTAAAGTAGGTCACAAACATGAGAATAATCATTAATAAAAGCAAACACTCAGGTTAGATCATCACATATGAGGAACAGCTTCCTCCCTGCTGCTCTTAGAGTAGCCGCATCCCTGGAGTCCCTGGGGTGCACTGGGCTATGTCTCCCTCCAGGGGTGCTGGGAGCAGGGTGCCTCCCTGCCCAGGATGTTGGGCTTGGAATATCAGCAAACACCACCTGAGCCTTCCCTGTGCATGCTCTGGCCTGGATTTGGGAACTCGTGATCACAATAAGAGTATGCCCTGGTAGCTGCTGCCCCCTCAGCCAGGGCCCCAAAGTGGGACACGGGAACAGGTGTGACCCTGACCTCTGCCTGGAGCCACACCCAATGACCTGCAGTCCCAAACACAGCTACCAGCCCAGCAGCAGCCCCAGGAGGAAGAAAATGAATGCTTGTCCAAGTCATTCCAAGCTACTGCATTTTGGGATGGGTTGTTGTGCAGGGTCATTCAGCAATCACAGTCCTCAGATCCCTGGGTCCCCCACTTATTCTAGGTGCCTTGTCTGTAAGTCCCTGGGGACCTGTGCAGAGTGGCATGCCTCGCTTCTTCCTGCAAAGCAACCCTTTCTGTTGTTGAGGTGAGGAGAGTACACCCTCCCCTGAGGAGCCGCGGGTCCCCTATTCCAGTGTCTGGGTGACACTGCCCGTGTGCCACGTGACCCAGGCTGACCCAGCAGCATCTGTGCCCCCTGCCGCGTGAGGGCCCAGGAGCATGGAACCAGCACACGGTGGGGCAGCCAGAGACCACCTGAACCCCGTTTTAGCCCTCAGTGGGCTCTTCCGCTGGATCTAGAAACCAAGTGCACAGCAGGCAGATGAGCGAGAGGGAAGCACACACATTTTGTTAGTTTTACATGTATTTGGGAGTCTTTGCAAGACAGTGAAGTCCCAAGAAGTGGCCAAAGCCAGATGCTTTTATACTTTTTAGACAAAGCGTGATCAATTTGAAGGGAAATGACAGGACAAAGAAAATCTGGCTGGGGCAGCACATTTTCTAGGGGAGTCGCTAGGAGATGTACAAGGTGTAGCGCAGGCGGAAGCTGGGGTCACCTCATTCAGTATGTTTATTCAGGTCCATGGAGCCCCCGGTTCCCAGTCTCTGGGCAGTTTTCTCCCCCTGGTGTGGGGACGGCGCCCCTCCCAGAGGAGTCCCCACGGCTCTCCGTGTGCAGGGAGAGACAGGTCAGCTCACCCTTTCTGAAACTACAGCTTCTGCGATGTTCTCTACTCGAAATAATCAGCCTGCCGACCTGGCATATCTGGGGACAGCACGCCCGTCATTCCTTCCACACAGACCACAACCTAATAGAAACATGGAGAAAGAGAGACGGGCAGTGAGGCGGGTCTCTCTCTTGTAGCAGCCTGTCGGCCACCCACTTCAGGCAGGGTCCCAGGCGGGAGGAGCAGTCGCTGTGGCTGTTCAGGCAGAAAGGGGTTCAGCACGGGCGCTGGGCACTCCCGAGCTGTCGGAAGGGCTGCAGTCGGGGGCTGCCAATGGACTACGATCCGCTCCTGCGCTAACTGCTCCTCCACAAGCACTGTCAGGTCTGAGGTGGCACCACTGCCTCCAGCACTCTGTGGTCCTGCGTGGCGTCAGGAGGCGAGAGGGAGAGTTCTGCTTCCAAGGCAGGCCCAAGAGCATTGGATTGGCAAACGGTCGTTTGCAACCAGAACCCTAGGCTTAATTTTCCAACCTCTCCTAGAAGGAGAGCAATTTGAGGGCTCAAAAGAGAATTTCTGATGCCTGTTGGTTTAGGCAGATTTATAATAACTCCTTTAAATTTTTAAGTATTTGAAGATAATTGTGTTTGATTTTCATAATAAAACAAATGTTAAAATCAACATTATTATAATCATTCTACATGTGAGGGAGCCTAGGAGCCTGGAATTTAAGTGCCTAACAAGTCTACCTGGGTCACTAACAGAGCTAATGCTGAACCCAGGGTTCCTTGGTGGTCTGCATCAGGACCCAAAATCTGGCAGGTGTTGTTTCAATAGATCCTGGGATCCTGGATGCAGCTGGGCATCTAGGAGGGGTCCACAGATGAAGTAACCTTTTTTTTTTTTTTTTTAAGAGACAGGGTCTCGCTCTGTCGCCCAGGCTAGAGTGCAGTGGTGTGATCATAGCTCACAGCAGCCTCCAGCTCCTGGGCTCAAGTGATTCTCCTGCCTCAGCTTCTGGAGTAGCTGGGACTGCAGGCATGAGCCACTGTGCCTGGCTTTAACCACCCTTTAATTTTCACACTGACGAGAAAGGAAGGGGTAAGAGAAATTCAACAGATTATGTTCAAAATGTCTGACCTATTTATTTTCCCATTTCTTCCTCAAAAGGGCAAATGAAAACATTTACTATAAATTGGACACAAGCATACCCTTTTTTTCCTTTTCTTCTTTTAAGAAACAGCCTCATTGTTAAGATCTGTTTAAGAAAAGGCTTCTACGTGAAGTTGGGTGATGAATACACAGGGTTTCATTATTCTAGTCTCTAATTTGTGTATGTAGAGGATTTTCTATAAAGAAACAGAAATTTTTATTCATTGATTTTTTTTTTTAAATGCTTCCTCCCTCCCAGGGAGCTTTAAAGGAAGTAAGCCTTCCCCACAAGTACAGGAAATAACCACAGCTCTGGAGCCTGTGCTGCCGCTAGGTGGGCGCTCAGGGCTGCCAAGGTTAGAAGGGCCTCCCAGATCGCACCAGACGTAGTCACAGGAACTGTACCACGAACCACGGCCCAGGCTTTCTTTGGATGCATTTTCCCTGCAGAGCATCCATGCTGTGTCCTGTGATGCCTGGATGAACTTGCAGCAGCGTTGGACCCACACCCTGTGCTCCCTGCCCAGCCCTGCACCCAGACCTTGGCACGTCGTCGTTGAGGTGTGGAAAGAAGCAAGGTCCTCACACGGCCCCAAGGGACTATGCGGAGAAGGCATTCTTACTCTCATGTCATCATGCCACATTTTCCAGCATCCCTGGAACAGCTGTGGAAGGCAGGGTGGGTCGCCTTCAGCTGTCCGGGCGTCACCCACCTGCCGTGGCATTCCTCTGGCCTGTTGCTGTCTGCCAGGCTTGGCCTAGATGGCAGATGGTCACATAAAAATAGTCGGCGAGCCCTTGAGGTGCCACTGCTCCAGCTGTTCTGTTGAGCAGAAGCCAGATGGGGGATGGTGGGGGATGGCTCTGGCAGGGCCTAGGGGAAAGGGAATGGAGGAAATCTCATCCAACAAAGAAAGCGTGGTGACCCCAGCTCTCCCTGGCAGAATTCCTCTCCCTGAACTGAGCATCAGACAAGGACGGTTCTCCTGCTCGACCCATTTCTGACCAGCCCCACTGCAGCCGCAGCATTCTGCTGCCCCGCCAGTACGGACACACCCTGGCGCCCCAGAGCTCTGTTTCTTGTTCAGGCGGCAGGGGTCCACATGTGTGGCTCAGGTTGGGTTGCTAGGTTTCCGCATCTGGAAGAATGTGAAGGATGCCCGCCTCAAAGAGAACAGTCCTGACCCTCAGGACCACACAAGGTGCCTAGGCACAGCAGTCACTTTTTTCCCCTTGACTCGAGGAGTGGGCCGTGGAGCATATCCTCGGGAGTCAGTCACAGACCTAACTTGGCAGGGAAAGTTAAAGAAGTGAGGGGTGAGAGGTGCTGGGGCTGGTGGGAGAGATGTTTTCTGAATCGCTGCCCTCCGAGAGCCCAGGGAGCCGCCCGTAGGATTCCTGAGAGCAGCTGGGACAGCCGGGACTGAGCTAAGCTCTCCAAATAGCCTTTGTTTCACTGTGAGAAGAGATAGGAAGAATCTCACATGACTTTTGTTTAACAGTTTGCGGTTTTCAAGGCATTTTTACGTACATGAGCACAGCTGCTTTCCCAGCAAGACTGTTAGGCAGAGAAAGCACCCACCAGGGAAAGGCCACCTGACCCAGCCACCCACCTCCCCACCGCCCGCCTCCTTCCAAGCAGACTAGACACAAAACTTGGTCCTAGGCCGGGCGCGGTGGCTCACACCCATAATCCTAGCACTCTGGGAGGCCGAGGCGGGAGGATCGCTCAAGGTCAGGAGTTCGAAACCAGCCTGAGCAAGAGCGAGACCCCGTCTCTACTATAAATAGAAAGAAATTAATTGGCCAACTAAAAATATATAGAAAAAAATTAGCTGGGCATGGTGGCGCATGCCTGTAGTCCCAGCTACTCGGGAGGCTGAGGCAGCAGGATTGCATGAGCCGAGGAGTTTGAGGTTGCTGTGAGCTAGGCTGATGCCATGGCACTCACTCTAGCCCAGGCAACAGAGTAAGACTCTGTCTCAAAAAAAAAAAAAAAAAAAAAAAAAACTTGGTCCTAGCCAGACCAGCAGGCACTGAGTAGCAATGGAGTTCAGGAAAACACCTGGCTGGTCATGATCAGTTGTTAGCCACTCTGACTGCATTTTAAAATGCCGTCTAAATTTATATTTATCTCTGAGCGAAGCCTAGAGGAAACTGCGTTGTTTAGGTGGGCATTGTTAATTGTTTCTTATTCCCGTCATAATAGAGTGGGTCCTCCCTCAGGAAAGGAAAGCCCTTCTGCCTTTTCCATTCACGATCATTACTAAGCACATTTGCATACGAAGTTATGTGCTCAGTATCGTGGACACACGTGGGAAGGCTACTCCTTAACCTGAAGGACCTTATAACCAGCGCACCTGGACTACGAATCTAGGGCTCACACACGTGAAACTTGGGGTGCTCTGGAACAAGGTGTGCACGGGAGGAGTGGTCTGTCCAGACACACGGGGAAGGCGGAGAGTTCGCTCTGACTGTAGGACAGTGTCCTACACTGGCCAGGTCTGGAGCCTGGGCCAGACGTAGCACGTCAGCTCGTTCTAGCCTGCAGGTGGGGTGATGCAGGCTAATTTGATTTAATCCAGTCCACAGGGGAAAGTATTAATACCTAAAAAACGAACCTTCCTTTTGTGCTTTTGATTGAGAAAGTGCGGCGCAGCTCTAAATAGCTTTGCTGGCACCTGTTCATTATGTAACAGTTCAGGTGTTGAGAGCAAGGGCTCTAAAAAGATGTACAGGTTCCAAAGACCCAGGGATGTCCCGGGTCAAGAGCCAGGAGGAGGCGAGGGAAGTGGCCCGAGGGTCTCTTAGGCGTCAAGAAGTCCCTGAGGTGGATGGACACGTTGTCAGGGCGCACGCAGGGGACCAAGGTGGCAGTGCAGACACAGGGCGTGAGGGGGGGCTGTGGAGAAGTGGGCCCGCCACCGGGGGAGACTCCAGGTCCCAGGAGGCTCACAGGGAGCACCCAGGCAGGGTCCAAATCCCAGGGAAACTAAGTTCTCTGGAACCAAAAGTCAACCAAAAGATTCAGAGCAGGGTCAAATTAAATTAAATCTTTTCTGGCCGGGCGAAGTGGCTTACTCCTATAATCCTAGCACTCTGGGAGGCCGAGGCTGGAGGATCGCTCAAGGTCAGAGTTCGAAACCAGCCTGAGCAAGAGTGAGACCCCATCTCTACTAAAAAAGAAAGAAATTAATTGGCGAACTAAAAACATATAGAAAAAATTAGCCTGGCATGGTGGCTCATGCCTGTAGTCCCAGCTACTCGGGAGGCTGAGGCAGAAGGATCGCTTGAGCCCAGGAGTTTGAGGCTGACGCCACGGCACTCTAGCCCGGGCAACACAGTGAGACTCTGTCTCAAAAAAAAAAAAAA
>CAUYRT010038892.1:0-22191 GCA_963574885.1 Lepilemur ruficaudatus
GTGGCGTCAGCTAGCTCACAGCAACCTCAAACTCCTGGGCTCAGGCGATCCTCCTGCCTCAGCCTCCCGAGTAGCTGGGACTACAGGCATGCACCACCATGCCCGGCTAATTTTTTCTGTATATTTTTAGTTGGCCAATTAATTTCTTTCTATTTTAAGTAGAGACGGGGTCTCGCTCTTGCCTAGGCTGGTTTCGAACTCCTGACCTTGAGCAATCCGCCTGCCTTGGCCTCCCAGAGTGCTAGGATTACAGGCGTGAGCCACCGCGCCCGGCCAAGAGTAGAAACATTTAATATTGTTTCACGTATATTAATATTTAATCACTAGAGCTCTGACATTCCAAAGCCCTTAGAGTAACATGTGTGAAAATCTTAGTATTTCAGATCATTCCTGAGAGTAGGAACTTTGCCTTGTTTATGGATGTAGCCCCAGAGTCAGTATCATGGCTGGTGCATATTAGGCTAGTAATAGCTGTGTTTTGAATGAGTAAATCAATGAATAAATGAATGATTAATTTACTTGTCTCATGACGAGAATTTTAACACATTTTCTTGCCATCTGGATGCAGTTTGATGTTAAGAGTACCCTGTGATATTGGCAAGGTCTGGGGAGCCATTTAGACAAAGCCTTTACTCCTGTGATCTGGGTTTTACAGTCTGGAATGTTGCCCCGAGCACATAATCTGCAACAGTATCTATCTGAGATTTTTGGTTTTTCTTCCTGGTCTGCTGTAAACCCATGGGCTCCCTTCTGAAAAAGGGAAAGTGATCTTTTCTGGCGGGAAAGATACTTTCTCATTACTTTTTACCTCAGTGTAGTGGGTAGACTTAGCTTGGGGTGGAATTTTTGGATGTCTTGGCTTTATTCTCTTATGGGCTTCAAAAAACAACTAAGTTCAGTCGTGACTTAAACTGGATCACTGTTTTTGTTTTGTTTTGTTGTGTGATATTTTTTTCTTTTGTAAAGGGAGAAAAACAATTTCATTTGAGATCAAAGTGTTTAAAAAAATTTGATTTGGGCGTCAGCCAATCAGAATCATAAACGTTTGAGATGAAGGTTTTATCAATATCATTTGTATTTTACCAACAGTAAAAATTACCATTTATATCACTCTGTGCCAGTCCCTGTTCTAGTACTTCCCTTACATTATTTCACATAATGTAAATCACCACAGCAATCTTATGAAGTAGATCTATTTTCATTTTGTAATTATGAGGAAAATGATGCTTGGAGATCTTAAGTCACCTGTCCATAAGCACATAGAAGTGGTAGAGTCAGAATTCAAAGCTGGGTCTGTCTGATATAACATCTATGATCAGACATCCATTTAAGAAGTACTCTCACGTAAATTCTACTCTCTAATTCATAGTCACAGCATGGGGAGGAGACTGGGATTAGTCCTGCCTGGCAGAGATAAAGACAGAGATTTAGAGATTATGTTTTTTGCCATCTAGGTCACAGTGGAAAGAGTTGTCACAGCCAGGGTGTGAGTGAAGACCTTCTGGTCCTCATCCCATCACCCTTTCCACGCCTGTCACTGCCTCCCTGGAGAACTTCTCTCTTAATTGCTTGCTATACAGTTGAGAAAATGGAGGCCCAGAAAATTGCAATGGCTTATGGAGCTCATACAGCTTGTTAGCAAACTAAGACTAGAGCCCAGATTTTCTGCCTCCCAAGCTAATGTCTTTTCTATTATGTCTATTTGGCAAACAAAAGGGAGTTGTTCAAAATGTTCAATGTGAGTTACAATCCAGACCGGGAAAGACATCAATACAGGCAACCCAGTAGAGAGACATTCACCTCATCATTTTCATTTTGTTAAAATATCCTCTGTCATTTCAGATACCCAGTTGATCTGTTAATCATCATGTATGTACTGACTGACTAGTATGAATGTGACTAGCGCCGGGGTCCAGCCCCTGAGTGGGGTTCCCGTCAATATAAAGACAGTCTCAGGATTAGCAACTCTCCCTCCCTTAGTGTAGACCTCAAAAGAGCCAAAGTAAATAGAATTTTCCGTCTCAACAGCTGTATTTATTTTGGGCTGTTTCTCCACCTACAACGCCCATTTGCTGTTCGCAGGGCTTCTGAACCTGTTTATTTTCAACCTCCCAGAGGCAGCCAGCTGTTGTATTCCTGTTTCACGGCAGAAAGAAGTCAACACGTTCTTCTAGGGGAAAGCAAGCCATTTCAAGATCTGAAAGAATATAACCCAAAGGAGAGTTTACCAATCGTGGATAATTCCTGAGCAAACACTATCTCTGATCTCAAATATCTTATTCAAGTAGTTTCACAGACAGAGATTAAGCACTGAAAATTACACAGTAATTATTAAAAAGAAAAAAAGCTAAGGAACAATATAAGCAATTGTGATATCAAGTGAATGTAATTGAACAGGGCCTCCCCATCACTAGGCTGGACTAATCGCAGGGAAATATTTGGGCCCCAAGTTTGTTTGTATTTTTTAGTGAGCCAATATTTAAAAATATTTAGGTAAAGAGACTTTACCTAAAAATACATATTTTTGGCTTCCTTTGAAATATGAGAAGATCTGTCAGTATGCGTTTGTCCTCATTTGGGGTGTCAATGGCTGGAGTGGCGGGTGTGTTAGCTAGATGAAGCATCCCCTCCCCAGTTTGCCATGAGTCCTCAGCACGCCCTCTTTCCTCCCAATGCTGAGGGCGTCTCTCAATTGCCTTGCAACTTCAAGCTTGCAGTGTTGTTTTACTAATTCTCATTCACCTCAATTATGTTCTGGACCCCACAGGCATGTGAGTATTCGCTCCTGTTGGAGTCATCGAGCGCTATAAGTTCAGGAGAAGATGAGACCACAGAGGGCTGGTGTGGATGTCGTACTTGTTGAATTCCTGTTATAACGTGATAAGCAGTGTACCAGGCATGCTCCCTCATCTATGACTCACAGAGAACCCCAGCAGGTAGGCATCATTGTTCCTATTTTACAAATGGGAAAAGTGAGACTCAGAAAGGTTATGTGATCAGCCAGAAGTCATCCAGTTAGTGGATAGCTGGGATTCAAACTCAAGCTGCCCGAGTTCCTCCCCTATATATTGTGCCTCCCAGAGAACTAGGAAGTGATAAAGCTGGGTCTGGAACCCCAGCTAAGGGAACATTCCAAACTGTCATACCAAATCAGAGGGACAGACTGTGCTGTATGCAAAGGGATAGCTAGCAAATGCCTGATGATGAATCAAAAGTAGCTAGAAGGAAAGAATCACTTCTACTGGGAAATGAGTTAAATGTCTAAGAATAACTTCTGAAAATAATACATTGCAATAGTCCTTCAACTGTAAGTAGAAGAGCCCATCACCAAAGAGTTGATCTGTGCTTCTGGGGTAGATTGAAAGTTCTGGCCATAGCAGGGTATTGGGCTATTAGAAAACACCATTAGGTATTTTGATGAGAAGGATAGAATCTTGTGGAGAAGCTGAACAAGGACTACAGATTCCAAATGGCTTGGGCAGTAAAACCTGTATTGTAACTCTTAACGGGCAGATCGAGGCCAACCATTTCTAGGGGAGTGGCCACCAGTGGCTTGACTTCAAAATAACTGAAGCCCTGATGTTAAAACTGGTCACTTTGCATAAAGCTTATTTTGCACAGTGAAAATACAAAAAATGTAAATGTCAGTCATTCTGTTTTTATATTTTTAAAAAGAGTTTTGGAAAGTTGCAAAGCTTGGATTCAAATCCAGGGCTCTTTGGGTTCTTTCCATTATATGCTGCCTTCCAGAAAACAGACGGTCGAGAGGGGAGGGAAGGCATTCCAGGTAGGAGGATGTCATGTTAGAAACTTTCAGATTCAGTTTGGATAGAGAAGGAAACAAAGGCCAAAGGCTTTGAAATTTCTGTCATTATGGAACTTGGTGACAACAGCCACCTGTCTTATCACTTGCCCTGTTACCACAGATTGCAGAGCGCTGACCACACTGGCCCCCACTGAGATTCCCAAGGGCACAAGGTCATAGGCTTATTTGAGAAGCATTGATCTGTGGAATACCATGAAGCTCCTTTCTAAGGCACACCAGAATCGCCACTATCTAGTCCTCGCTCACTTCCTTGCTTCGTGCTTTATGATCTAGTGACTCTTCACAGTTTGTCACACTTTGTACTTCCATTCTCCTATACTTCGACCATTTTTCTTCTCTACGTAGACTAGCTAACCTTTACTCATCCTTTAGCTTGGCCATCTCCTCCTCTATGAAGCCTTCTGCCATCCCAGATAGGAAATATACAGTACTTCTCTTTCCTCCTAAAGCTTGCTGTGCTTACCTCTATCATTTACTTCTCCCTTTGATTAGAATTATCTATGTCTGTGTCTGCCTCCACCACCAGATGGTAAGCTCCTTCAGGGAAGACAGTTTGTCCAGTTCACCCTTATACAGGAAGCCTTTTATGGAATAGCACAGTATCTGGTTCATAATAGGCATTAAGTTTTGAAATTAATTTTTGTTGAATGAGTGAAAGAATGAATAAATGGCTGGATGAATGAAGCCATTTGTTTGCAAGTAGCTTTCAAAGTAGAAATCCTATTAATGATATACTCTTGGTTTTCTTGAAAACACTGATTTCTTCTGATATAGGACCAGAAATATGAGGAAACGGGGAAAGAGAAGAAAGTTAAATTTTAGCATGGATAGAGAAATTAAAGGTAATCTGTCCTGCCTCCTCATTTTACGAGACGGAAACTGAGGTTCAGAAAGGTTGAGTGATTTACCTAATGTCACACAGCTTGTTAGTGGCAAAGCAAGTTTGGAAGCTTTCTCTCTTGGCTCTCGGTCCCACACTCTTTAACCGTGATCCCTCCCTTCCACTAAATTACATCCCTACTCAAAGCCCAGCTGAAGTTTTTACCATCCTGGCTTTAACTGACCTCATCTGATATTGATTATGTTGCTACTTCATATTATCTGAATAATTCATATACCATGTTTTCTTTACATAAGTTTGCCTTTGATGTATACTCAATATTGGGGATATTTTATTAAAATCTTTTACTGTGTTTATCTTTACTCTTTAGATTTTTGTTTTTATGTCCTGTGAATCATATTTGCCTCCTCGTCTTGGCTGACTAGTTTCTGATCAGATATTTCTAGAGAATGTCTCCTTCACTAGTATTTAGGAGAGGGAAATGTGATATATTAAAAAATAAAGTCTTCTTGGTTTCCCAAATTCATCCAAAGCTCAATCATCTCCATCTGTGTTTTCTCTCTCACTTTTATAATCAGATGTGGAAAATATTTAACATCGCATTGAGTCCTCCGGTTTAAATCAGTACACATGATAAATTGCATGGGGGTGTTTAATTTGCCTTTCAACGGAAACCTTTATCTTTGCCCGGCAGCCTGACTGTAGTTTAATAAAAGAAAAGCCCTTTGAATAGATCTTGTGCAATATGAGGTCCCAACCAGGACTATGAATAATTTATCAGGCAAGGATCTTGTTTCTGTTTATGAAATAATATTCTGGAGATCATTAGGACTAGACCTGAGCAGTAG
The DNA here is from genome assembly GCA_963574885.1 of Lepilemur ruficaudatus. NCBI lineage: Eukaryota > Metazoa > Chordata > Mammalia > Primates > Lepilemuridae > Lepilemur > Lepilemur ruficaudatus. The sequence continues at coordinate 5,516 of CAUYRT010038892.1, forward strand.
TCACAAAGTCTTCTTGAGTTCCAGCGAGAAATATGCAGAAAATCATTGTTGCTATAACTCTTCAAACATATGGCTAAATTCAAGGGAATTTGTTAACGTCTTGTGTTGCCTCCAAAAGTTTCCAATTATCAACAAAAAAAATGGCATACCAGCCCAATTACTCCTAATGTATTCCGGTTAAGGATCCTAAGTAACCATAGTTGTGTGGGTGTATGTGGTCTGAAATAACAGGAATCGGTGAAAATTTCAAGTGTAAATACACAACGGAGATCATTTACATATCACAACCAGACAAACGTATCCCACTGAGCTGAATGCACATTCAACAGGAAGCTGAGATTTTTGGGCCACCTCCCAACCCCTGTTTCCCAGCCGTTGTAAACTATTTGAGATCCATTTTGTTTCCAGTTTTGCAACAGACTTCACCAACAGCTTATTTGTTTCATGTGTCAACAAACTTGAAAAACACAGTGCCTCTTACATAAGTTAATCAGAAATGTGAAAAGCTATTGTTAATGACCTGGTTACCCCCGAACTTGGACAGAGAAGTTGTTTGCTGTGACACGAAGCAGGCTTATCTTGCTAAGCCTCCGTATGTCCCCCTTTATTCCTAGATAACTCTTCTACTCATTGGTTTGGGATCATTCTGAAGGTTGTTTATTTTTAGAGTGATTCTGCGAGCCAAAAAAATAGCAAAGTAAGAAAGGGAAAAGAAGACTTGTATGGCTTCAGGAAAACACACACTGCCTGCTTTGGAGGAAAATCATCCCTGGGGATGAGGCCAAAGGGAGATTCCTGAAGGCAAATTCCTGACTGCCTAGGTCCTGTGGCCACACACGTTATTGCCTTTATCTATCCAAATCAGCAGAAACTACCAAGCCCGTCTGTGCAAGTGGCAATAATTCAAACACAATCTTCTGTAAATGCAGCTCAGATCATGCCACCAAACATTTACTGGTTCTCCATCATTTATAAAATCAAGTGCAAACTCCTCAGCCTGGCTTATAATGCCCTCCCCAAATAATCTTCTAATCTTATCTTCTTCCGTTAATTTAATAAAACCCTGTTGCCAGGTAGTCCCTGAGATAATCAGCCTGGTGATGGTTAATTTTGTGTATCAACTTGGCAGGGCCATGGTACCCAGATATGTGTTCAACATTATGCTGAATGTATTTGTGAGGCTGTTTTTGAATGAGTAAAGTAGATTTTTTACCACCTAATGTGGTGGGTCTGGTCCAATTTGTTGAAGGCCTGCATGGAACAAAAGACAGACTCCACTCCCCACCTGCAGGGAAATTCTGCCAACAGAGGGCCTTCAGACTAGAATTGCAACATTGGCTCTTCCTGGGTCTCCAGCCCAGTGTCCTTTCCTGCAGAATTTGGACTTGACAGCCCCCATAAGCTGAGCCAATTCCTTAAAATAAATTTCATAGAAATGTGTATATACATCCTAATGGTTTTGTTTCTCTGGAGAACCTTAACTAAATCATTTCCAGGCTTTTGTGTTTTGTTGTCTTTGTTTAAATGGTATTGCCAATACCATTGAAAGCAGTACTGTCGGTAGCATTTGCTGAGTACTTATTATGTACTAGTCATCATGTGACTTTCCATGCACTGTCTCATTTAATTCTTATAACAACCTATGTGTCAAGAATATAGATTTATAAATCCATTGCTTAAGATCACAGTACTAGTAAGTGTTTTGATCTTACATGTGTCTGACACAAGAGCCCTTACTATACTGAGTCTGAACTCCCATAAGAAATTGTATCTCTGAGAGAGTTCATTTTCTTTATCAATTTTTCTTATAACCGCTTGGCAACCTTTCTGATCCTGTCCCCACTACATGGTGAGCTTGTGGAGAATGGTGATCACGTCTTGTGTATCCCATGCAACACCGTAGAGTCTTGTGTATAATAGGTCTTCCATTTGTTCTAGGCAATTCTCTGATTACCTAGAGATCAGAACAGGATTCTGAAAAGGAAAGCAGATTAGAGGAGGAGTTGGTGAGGTTAGTTTCTGGCATCTCAACCTTCTCTCTCTCCGTGCTCTTCCTCCAGAGAGAAGGTCCCATTCCTCATCACCAGAACTCTGGGAGGTGAAAGGATGCATGGATTCTCTTAGGGCCAGGCAATGGCCACTGTATCCAGTTTGTACCAGCTCATGAGATTCAACTGGAAGTACCTTTTCTAAACTCCATATTCAATGATGTAACATTGGAAGCTTGAAATTGGCCACGTGGGAGTATTTATACCATGCAAATCAGCAAACACTACAAATCAGGATGTTTTCTCCTGAGAAAGCTGGTTTATCAATAAACTAGTGCTTGCTCAAAGATAAGAGGGACCTGTAGTCCCAATTGCATCTTGCTTTTGCCCTGCTCCCTTTGACTCTCTCAACTCTTAGATCCACAAAACTTTGTTAAGTCCTTCTTTGAGCAGTGGCTCTGCCAGGTGATATGGAGAGTATCATGGTTAATGCCATCTGTTTCCTCACTTGAGGACCTGATTCCTCCGTGGGAAAATAACAGGTACACAAATAATATGAATAATTGCTGATACTTTTGTCTGGTTTTTAAATTCAAAGTATGAAAGAAATATGTGTATTTAATTGCCATGAGGGAGGAAGATTTGATTTTACATTACTTTTGTCCAAGTGCTAGAACAGTATGAGGCACATAAATGCTAAACAGTGAAAGAATAGGCCAGGCGCGGTGGTTCACGCCTGTAATCCTAGCACTCTGGGAGGCCAAGGCGGGCGGATTGCTCAAGGTCAGGAGTTCAAGACCAGCCTGAGCAAGAGTGAGACCCCATCTCTACTAAAAATAGAAAGAAATTAATTGGCCAACTAAAAATATATAGAAAAAATTAGCCGGGCATGGTGGCGCATGCCTGTAGTCCCAGCTACTCGGGAGGCTGAAGCAGTAGGATCACTTGAGCCCAGGAGTTTGAGGTTGCTGTGAGCTAGGCTGATGCCACAGCACTCTAGCCAGGGCAGCAGAGTGAGACTCTGTTTCAAAAAAAAAAAAAAAAAAACAAACAAAAACAAAAAAAACAGTGAAAGAATAAAATTACACACTAAGAACTGAAAGGGTATGGGCACAGTGGCTCATGCCTATAATCCCAGCACTTTGGGAAGCTGAGGCAGGAGGATCACTTGAGGCCAGGAGTTTGAGAACAGCCTGTTGCAATAGTGGGACCCTGTCTCTACAAAAAATAGAAGAATAAGCTTGGCATAGTGGCACATGACTGTAGTGCCAGCTACTCAGGAGGCTGAGGCAGTGGGATAACTTGAGCCCAGGAGTCTGAGGTTGCAGTGAGCTATGATGATGCCACGGCACTCTAGCCCAGGCAACAGAGTGAGATCCTGTCTCAAAATAAATGAATAAATTAGTAAAAACAGAAAACTGAAAAGAATATCACTTTAATTTTCTTTTCTTTTTTTTTTTTGGTGAGGACTTAATTGTATTTTTCAACTTTTTAATGAGTATATATTATATTGTAAACCAAACAAAAAGGAAAAAATAACTAGAATCATACAAAATGACAAATGTTAAATACCCGAAAGCACAAAATTATAAGCCTTACTAAAGTCTAGTTGCTGGATACTCTTATGGGAAAGTTTCTTGAAGGAATAAAATTGATCTGTTATCATCCTCTTCTCATCATCTCATTTTCTCCAACTAATACATAATCAGAACTCCCATTTACTTGAGCACTTGATGTGTGCTAGTCATTGGTCTAAATGCTCAGAGTCATTTTAAGGAGCTGTCACAGGAGAAAAACCAGGTAAAATAATTCACACAAAGGGCTGAGGGAGTGGCAGCTGATGATACCATTCCTCCCAGGAGGTAATCACAAAAGTCCAAAGTGGTGGAGTATGTGGTATGAATTTTTTATATTTTCACTAATTTTTCATATGCTTCATTTATCAATTATTGAGAAAGATACATTAAAATTTACCACTATGGTGGTGTATGTGTCAGTCTCTTCTTCATACCAAGTGCTTCATTTTTTTTTAAACCAACAAGCATAAAGGCGAAGGTGCTTTGTTCTATGGAATTTTTTCAGGTATATTTTCCAAGTTACTAATTTTCTCTGCATCTGTGTCTAAACCAATATTTAAACTTTCCTTTGAGGTTCAAATTTTAATTTTTAAATGTTTTATCTTTAGACATTTAAATATTTATATCTGTCCACTCTGCCTCATCAACATCAATACTTCAACTACTTTTTATAGTTCTTTAAACTTATTTTACATTCCATATCTGATCATTCCAGCATCTGCTGTCTGGGACTGATTCTGCAGCTTATGACTTGTTTTCAAGTGTGCTTAATGATATTTTAAGTTGCGTACTCACATCCCTGTGGGACTCCTTTGAGGCCTGTCTGTAAGAGAGAATTGGCTTTTGCTTCTATCAGGTGTTTTATAGCACCATCAACCTGAAGTCTCTTTAGCTTAATTTTTCAGGTAGATTTCTTTAGGCTGCTTAGCTGATATGAGTTCTAGCTCCAAATCTGTGTGAGAGATGACCTCACAATGAGTTAGAAATTATTCTTTATCTTTTATTCTGTTCCATGTAGAGCTAAGGCTGAGACAGCCAAGTGTCGCCACCACTCACCCCTTTGTGGTTTATCTTCTCCCTACGTCACCAACTCACTTTATTATCTTCTGAAGTTCCTGAATTTATTGACTGGTCTATGATACAACCTTTCACATTGCACTGGTTTCAGGATTTGTCTTTTGCCACTTGAGAATGGGCCTTTAATCCCAAGATGTTAGCTACTAGAGACTTGTAGAGGACCCTCAATGTAGGGTGGATTCTGTGCTTGCTTACTCTTTTGGATTTGTGCTTTCTTATTATTTCCTCTGATTTCCCACTCATTCAGCTACATACTTAAAATATGGATTTTATAGTTTATGAAAATCTTAATATGTTCTGTACTGAGAAGCTGGAATCTAGATGGCCTTAGTGCTGGAAATGGATGTCCTATGTCCAGGCACAGGATGTTATTACAAAAAGAAAGGTAATGGGAGGAATAACCACAGGCCTTAAAACCTCCAGTAAGATAGAAAGAACAACTTGCTATCCCAGTAAAGAAGGATCATTGCCCTTATTACCCCTTCTCACTTCCATAAAATTGACCTGTCCTCATCCTCTTCTCATCATCTCATTTACTCTAACTGATAAATAATAAGATCTCCCATTTATTTGAGTACTTCATATGTGCCAGTCACTGGTCTAAATGCTTTATGTGTTTTACTTCATTTAGTCTTTAGCTCTATGATATAGGTAAAATTTTAATGTTTGTCTTATAGAAGAGGAGCTGCAAGGTCAGAGAGGTTAAGTTGTGAACCCATAGAAACACAGCCAGACTACATGCTTGTCCACTAAACTACACTGGCTGCCATGCGTGACTGATGGGTAACCTGATGTGGCATTCCCAAGGAAGTATCTTAAACTCAAATATGTTTAGGAACCATAATTAAAGAAAGATGTCCTAGTTTATGGACAGCTTTCTTTGCAGAGAAATATCAAAGCCTTTACTATAGTTAATGTGCTCTGTGAATCTTTAAGGGACTAGATGGAGTGTGTAGCTTTCCCCAGACCCCTTTGACCACAGAACTTTTTTGCTGGGGGGACATTTCCAGCCTCTGCAGTGTTATAGAGCACACTCTGAGAAATGTTGCTCTAAGATAATAACATTTATTCCCTCCTTCATAAATTTAAGCATCAAAAAATTTTGGAAACTCTAGAGAAATGTGAAAAACAGTTTTTAAACTTTATAAGAATATCTTTAAAATAAAAAAACAATAGCAAATGGAGCTACCCAGCTTGATCATTCTTCTTATCATGTGGATTTATCTTCAAATGACTTTTCCAATAATCACAACCACCCTCAGATGATGTATCATCACCAGGGACATTCAAAGGACTGGGTCACATTAATTACCAAAGAGCAGTTCCCCAAATTCCTAGTTTATGGATAATGTTATTGGCACAAGTGCAAGCCTTAGAAAGACATTGACGAGACAACCCACATTGGGAGATAAACGTTCAGTAATGCTAACATCCCAAGCAGTCTAGACAAAATGAATTCATAAAAATGTTAACAGTGACTATCATTAGGTAGGAGGATTATCAGTGATTGCTACTTTTTTTCTTTTAAGTTATCTGTATTTAAAAAATTTTCTACATTAATTATGTGTTATTTTTGGAAGAATAAAAGTGTTTTTAAAAAGGAATCTCATAATCACATAAAAGGGCAAATGTGTTTGAAACTGGAGGATACTGAGACTCAGAAAGGAAAGTGAGTTTTCCAAAGTCACATGGTCTGTCAGGGGTAAGTTGGAGTTCTTGGCTCCCTAAGCAGGGCCGTCCTCAGAATACTATACGTTACCCCATAGTCACACAGGAATAGCCACTGCCAGGGCTGCCCCTGCCCGGGAAGGAAGTCCCCCAAAGAGGAGAAACATGGGTCTTCTCAGTGGATTGGTCCCCTCCCTCTCCAGGCCAGCAAGAAGGCTCTGCTGCACTTCCACTGATTCTCCTGCCTCTGGTTTAGAGTCAGCTACTGTTTTTCTGGCTATGGGATTGTTGTCAAGGTACGAGGAAGGGCTTGCATTAGGATGTGAGAGAATTAGTCCCTCTCAAGACGTCGTTCTATAACAAATGGAGCATCGCGGTTCCTGTTTTCTTTCCCCTCAGGCTGTTTATTGCCATTGAGCACCCCCAGAAGACACGGAGAAAGAATGTCACATGGGCTTGAGCACCCCCCTAGGGAAAAGTGGCTGGAACACCTAATGTGAAAGTTTGGGAAATCTTCAGTTGCTGAGGTTGGGAGATTGGGAGGTCTGTGGTGATTCTGGAACTCGTCTTACAAAATAGACAATGAGGTAATTGATTCACTGTTTTCCATTAAGATTGTGTTTTTGTGGTTTTTCTGGTGGAAATAAGAGCTCTGAGGGATGATGGTATAACATTGGAGAAAGGATGTTGGAACCTCACCCACCTGTGTTTGCCTTCCCATGCGACTTGAGTAGTGGAAGTTGGAAAGGGGGGCCTGACAAAACAGTTGGAGCAGAGATCCTGTCTCACAGGGGCATGGCATTGGAAGGTGCACTCAGAAAACCCTGATGCCAACCCCTCAGTTTTCACACAGGGAAACTCAATTTCACAGATGGAGAAATGGTTAAGTACTTAAATATTTATTGAGCATCTAGTATGTACCCAATACTGTGCTAGGCATTGAAGGTACAAAAGAAAACAACACAGATGAGGCTCTGCCTTCTGCGATCTAGAAGCCCAGAGAGGTGAAATGACAAAGCAAACCCAGAACCAGAACCCACATCTCTTAGCTTCCAATTGATGGTCTTTTTAAATTTTCCATCTAGTATACTTTAAGCACCTAAGAGTTTCCATGTGACTTTGGGCAAACTCACTAAACATCTGTAGGCTTCAGGTTTACTAACATAAGAAAAGAAATTTGTATATTTACTCATTTATTTATTTATTTACCAAATATTTACTGAGAACCATCTATACATCAGGCATAAAGCTCACTGAACTCACAGAACAGGAGCTTTTTACTGAGAGTAAACTTCCCTGTGTCCATTCTGTCCAAACAGTAACCAACAGGGAGCTGGACATTCCAGAATTGGCTGTTTCCTTTTTTGCCAGCATACTCCTCCAAGTACCTTGAATCCCAACTTGGATTCCTCCCTGTCTTGTCTCCCTCCCTCCCTCCCTCGCTTCTTCCCTTTCCCTCTCACTTTTCCTCCTTCTCTTCTTTCTATCCACCCATCTTCCTGTCATTTGAACTGTAAACTGTGACACTTGTGAATTGATTTACAATAAGAGATTTAAAATTCATAAAGCTGAACACTTGCATTGGTGTGGTTAGTATATTTTTGCTTTATAGCTACTCCCTGTCAAAACTTTTATATTTTATTCCTAAATGTGAACTTTTCCTAAGTCTCAAGATTTTATTATTTAACACAAGGGATGTCAATACTGGACTGTGTCCACCACTGTAGCGGGAAAGCACGTTACTGGCCTTAATCCCAAAGGAGGCAAAGGTGGGAGGGAGAAAAAGGAAAAATGTAAAATGACATGTCTGATTCTTGACAAGTCCAGATAAAAACGAAGAAAAAAGTACTAGTCTTAACAGGGCAAATAGTGTTATCTCCTAAAGTACATAAGAATTTCCAATATTAACTAACCTGTACCCTTCAGAAGACATTTTCTCATAGCTGAAGAATCACATTCATGTTGGCAGTTGATTTATAAGGTCAGGAATGCAGTTTCTTGGACCATTGCCTCGTTAGAATGGAGAAAGTGTACAAATGAGTGGTGCTCATCTATTTGTTTTTTCAATTCAGTTGTATGCAATTTTTTCTATCAACTCTCAGGAGATTAATGGAAAATAGTTACTTGAAATTAGTGAGTGTTTATGGGCATACTGCCAAGCACTACATAGGAGTGCTTTCAGGGTCTTATTTCAACAAGTGAAAAAGGTGAATTCTTATATTCTTTTTGAAGACCACTGTTGTGTCAGCTCAAAGGCTACCATCTTGTTGAGATAGCCTTCCTGTTAAGCTGGGAGCTCCCTCTCCCAGGTACTCTGCATTCATTGCATGCTAGTGGTGTGCATGTGTGTTTTGGAAGGCAATGGGGGGCCCTCAGCAAATAGACATGGTGGATCTATGGGCTGACTGATGAAAAAGGCAGGTCCAGGCTGGAGAAGCACAAAGTTGGCCCTCTGTATTGACGGATCTGTGTGCTGCTATGCCTTGGTTTTTCTCTGGCTGGAAGCACTCTCTGGGAGACCAAATGTGTGCCATTTCAGGCATTTTCCTATGGGTGGGGAAAAACTGACAATTCTTTTAGTCCTATTCTCCCTCCCAGAGTGGGAGGATCACAATCACACGTAGGCTGGGAAGAAAACTATTCTCCGGAAAATCCTGCTTGATATTCCATCCCACTGTGTTTTTATTGTGTTGCCTAAAGCTTGTACTTCTGTTTCCTCATCTATAAAACTGTACTGTGGTATTTCACATACAAAGTTCTTTGCAGGGTGCCACAGGTAAGTGCTGAATGTCTCTTAGCTACAATTACTATTACTTTACTACTGCTGCTGCTATTGCTCTGGGTCACTTCAGTACTGTATTTGAACACTCAACAACTATGCTATTTTGAACTCCACAAAACTATGATGCTTTAGAAATCTGTCTAAGCAACAGAAAACTCAACGCAAACTGGCTTCAAAACCAAACCAAACCAAACCAAAACAGCTTAGAGCTTCATTGCTAGCAATACAGTGAGCTGAGATAACCTGAAATCTTACCATTACAAACAAATAGAAACACTGGATCAATTTTTTTCCAGAAGCTTTTAAACTATGAATTCAATTAAACAGTGAATTCAATTGCTTTAATATTCTTTGTACTATTAACATGATCTATTTCATCAAGAATGTGTTTTGGCATTCATAGTTTTTAAGGAATTTGTCCATTTCACCTTAAGTTGTCAATTTTTGTATGTAGAGTTGCTCATAGAATTTCTTTATCCTTTTAATGTCTGCAGGGTCTAGGACCGCTAGGTGGTATTATATTTTCTCTTTAATTCCTGATATCATTAGTTTATGTCTTATTTCTTTTTTCTTTGTCAATTTTGCTATAGTCAATTTTTATTTTATTGATTTTATAACAGAACAAGATTTGGGTTGTATTGACTTTCTTTCTTGGGTTTTTGTTTTAGTTTTATTGATTTCTGCTTTTACCTTTGTTATGTTGTTTCTTCTGCTTGCATTGCGTTTATTTTGCTCTTCTTTTTTGGGTTTCTTAAGGTTCTTTCTGTTAATATTTGATGCTATAAATTTCCCTCTAAGCACTGCCTTAACTCATCCTACAAATTTTGATGTGCTGTATTTTCATTTTCATTCAGTTAAAACTATTTTCTAATTTCCCTTAAGACTTCTTTAATGCATGGATTATTTAGAAGTGCCTTGCCAACTGTTTGGAGATTTCCTGTTATCATTATATTATTGATTTTTAGTTTAATTCCATTATAGTCAGAGAATATACTTTGTATGTTTTAAATCCTTTTAAATGTGTTACAGTTTGTTTTATGGCTCAGGATACTGTCTATCTTGGTAAATGTTCTACATACACTTGAAAAGAATGTTTATTCTGCTTTTGGTGATGGGATGTGCTAAAAATTTCAGTTAGATACTGTTACTTGATACTGTTTTTCAGTTCATTAATATCTTTGCTGATTTTTCTATTAGCTCTATAAATTACTAAGAGGGGAGTGTTGAAGTCTCAACTGTAATTAAGATTTGTCTATTTCTACCTTTAGTTTCATGTATTTTGAAGTTCTGTTGTAAGGTACAAACATATTTAGAATTATTAAGTCTTCTTGGTGAAATGTCCCTTTTATCATTATATAATGCTCCTCTTTATCCCTGGTAAGTTATTTTGCTCTGCAGTCTACTTTGCCCGACATTAATACAGACACCATAGCTTTCTTTCGATTAGGATTTGAATAGAATATCTTTTTCTATTCTTTGCTTTTAATCTACCTATATCATTATGTTTGAAGTAAGTTTCTTGGAGACAGCATATAGTTGCATCATGTTTTTGCTTTATCCACTCTGATAATTTCTGTCTTTTGGTTAGTGTTTCAACTTAGGATAATTTTGATACTTCCACCCGCCCAAATTGTGACAGCCAAAAATGTCTCCAGGTATTATCAAATATATGTTTTTCTTTACTTCTTTCCTTTCTCTCTCCATCCTTCCTTCCTTTCTCTTTTTTTCTTTCTTCCTTCCTTCCTCCCCCCCTCTCTCCCTTCCTTGCATGGTTAAATGTCTCTGGATGGGCAAAATAGCTCCAAGTTGAGAACCATTACTCCAGATGGTTTCAACATGCATCCTTAACTTGTTAGTCTACCTTACCAATTATATTTCCTGAAGAATGTAAGAATCTTATAACTTAACTCCATTTATCCCTGTCTCCTAACTTTGGTGCTATTGTTGTCATACATTTTATAATATGTTATATGTTCTAAGCTCCAAAAGATGTTGTTATTATTATTATTATTTGAGACAGAATCTCATTCTATTGGCCAGGCTAGAGTGCCATGGTGTCAGACTAGCTCACTGCAACCTTAAGCTCCTGGGCTCAAGCGAGCCTCCTGCCTCAGCCTCCCGAGTAGCCAGACTACAGGTGTGCCCCACCACACCCAGCTAATTTTTTTTCTATTTTTAGTTGCCTGGCCTAATTCCTTTCTATTTTTAGTAGAGACAGGGTCTCGCTTTTGCTGAGGCTGGTCTCAAACTCCTGAGCTCAAGCGATCCTTCTGCCTCGGCCTCCCAGAGTGCTAGGATTACAGGCGTGAACCATCACACTCGGCCCAAAGAGGTTAATGCTGCTTTAGTTAGTACTTTATATTTATCCACATATCTATATTCTTTTCATTGCTTTTTAGTTCCTTTCAGTTTTCTGTGTTTGCATCTGGGAAAATTTTTCTTCTGCCCACAGAATTCCCTTTAGTACTTACTTCAATGGTGCTAGCAACAAATTATCTTTATTTTGGTTTGAAGGAAATACTTATACTGGTATATAATTCTAGGTCAACAGTGTTTTGTTTTTAAATTTAAAGGTGTCATTATATTGCCTTCTGATTTCCACAGTGTGTTGGTTTGGGTTTTATGAGAAGGAGGTACCAAGATGGGATTAAAAATGCAAGAGATTTATTAGGGGCAAATGCCTGTAAAGTATAAAAGGAAAAAGAGAGGAGTAGGCAGGGAGACAAGAAGACAGGTCTGGCACCTGTGAAAGAAGATAGGCAAGGAAGGATTGGATCAGAAGAGCCTCAGACTATTGACAGCTCTGAAAAATTCTTCCCCAGGCCAATGGAGATCTCCTGAGCCAAAATTCCCTGTTAGAGAAATTCCAAATTCTTAAAATAGCTTGATTTTAATACCTCAGTTGTGCTCATTCATTGGCTGGAAGCAGCGCAGAGGATGTCTTGACCTGAAGTTTTCAGTGAATTTTAAAGTGCAGCAGCCATCAATCAGATGTGCTCCTCACGGCAGGATCTCTTGAAGGGAGATCTGAGGGGTGCACTTCCATGGCAGGCACCCATAGTTTCTTTTGAAAAGTCAGCTGCCCATTTTATTGTAGTTCTCTTTAAGACATGGGCTTTTTTCCTCCTTTGGTTGCCTTTAAGAAATTTTTGTTCTTTGCTTTTCAACAGTTTCTACAATGTGTCTAGGTATGGTGGGTTTTTCTTTTTGTTGCTGTTATGTTTATTCTGCTTAGGGATTGTTGAGCTTCTGGAATTGGTGAGTTATATCTTCCACCGTTATTAGAAATTTCTCAGTTGTATGTTTTCAAATATTGCTTCTGCTCCATTCTCTGTCCTTCCTCTCCTTTGAGACTATATTACACTGTTTGCATATGCCCCACATTTGGACATACTTTTTCTTTCTAGTTTGTTTTTCCTTTGTGATTTAATTTGAATAGTTTCTATTGACCCACCTTTGAATTCACTAATCATATCTTCTATGTGCAGTTTGCTTTTATACCCACCCAATGAGTTCTTAAATCTAGGTATTATATTTTTCAGTTCTAAAATAAACACTTCATAAAATTTTGTAGATTTCAATTCTCTGTTCAAATATTTTACAATTTTCTGTTTTCTTTACTATATAGACATAGTTATTTCATTGTGCTTTTCTTATAATTTCATTATCTCAATTCATGGTGAGTTTGTGTTTATTTTATTTTTTGATTATTGGTCACCTTTCTTCTTTTAATGTATAGTACATTTTGATGGTATGCATTATATTTAATAGAACTGTAAGGACTTCTGATGATGTCTTCTGCCAGAGATGTATCTTTTTTTTTCTTTGTTAGGACCAGGAGCTGATCACCTCAATTCAATCAAAGGCTGAGTTGAGGTAGGACTGGATTTATAATTTAAGCAAGATTCTGTCTACACCTGGTTTGCCCATGTTCATTGTACATAGTCTTTCCAGGTTTTTGACTGAGAGCCTAGAGTGTCTATGACTTCTCAGCCCCAGAAAGATTTTTGCCTCTGGACTTTCAGTTCATGTAGTTTTCCACAGCCCTTTGATGCCTTTAGCATGCTTCTTTCAATGTGTCCATTTGTTATTGTTGCAGCAAGAGCTTTGACTTTTTGTGACCTTCTACATTCTATCCAGGAGCAGAAGTATATCTAATCTGTTATTCTTACTAATAACATTGCAACAAAGTAATCTTAAATAATCTTCTATCTCTCCTTCCTTCTTTCTTTCTAATAGAATCAGTCTCTGTCACCTAGGCTGGAGTGCAGTGGTGCTCACTGCAGTCTCCAACTTCTAGTCTCAAGGGATCCTCCTTCCTCAGTCTCCCAAGTAGCTGGGACTACAGGCACACACTCCCACACCCTGCTAATTTTTCTTATTTTTTTCAGAGATGGGGTCTTGCTGTGTTGCCCAGGCTGGTCTCAATCTCCTGGCCTCAAGTGATCCTCCCACCTCAGCCTCCCAAGTTGCTGGGATTACAGGCATGAGCTACTATACCTGGTGCAACCAATAATCTTATACATGCTTTATTATATACAAATGAAATTACGTCTATAGAATAAATTCCTAGATCAAAGAGTATGTGCATTCATAATTTTGGTAGACATTGCCAAAATGCTCTCTTTAGATATTATACCTATGTATATTTCTGCCAGCAATATATAAAACTGCCTATTTTCACAGTACTATTACCAATGCAGTATGTTAACTTTGAATGTCTGTGAGCTCAGGAGTGACGTGATTAGAGCTTTGCATTAAGAAAGTTAATGTAGTGGCGATATGATGGATGGATTGAAAAAGACCAAGGAAAAAGTTTACTTACCTTATAGTTTTGTTTCTGTTTCTAGTGACCTATGAGGTGAAAGCCAACTGTGTTTGTGCTTGAAAACATTCCCCGACTTTTCTGATCAGGCTTGTTTTTAGCTGGAAAGCTGATGGCTCATCACCTCGGTACAGATGTTAGGAGATTTTAATGACTGCAGTATAATACATCTGTCTGTCACACCAATCTCAGCATCTGAGTCAGGAACTACCACTTTTGTGATTCAAGAATAGAAGGGACAGAGATGGCTGTGGTTTCCCCTCGGGGCTCTAACAGAGGAGACACTCTGGAGACAGTAAAGAACATGAGATGATGTCTTTGTTAAGGAGAAACTGTTCCTGCTCATTCTTGGGCAAAACAGTCGTAAGCCTGATAAAACAATATTGCATGCTAGTTTCAGGAATGTAACTCAGCCATTTCAGTGTTTCCTTTCTGGGTCCCTGTGGACTTCTAACCCTCACTTTAACAGTAAGGCTATATTATCCTCATTTTCTCCTGCCATCGCTCAGCTGTTTTTCTTTCTCCTGGGTTCAGTGAGTCATTTCCTCAAGTCCTCCCTGGTTTGGCTTCAGAAATTTAGGATAATCATCAAGAGCTGTCCTCTTCTCCCCTTCAGGCTTGAATTCTTCTCAGTGTTAAAGGCCTCTCACTTCCCAGGTGGGTGGGCTCCAGCTAATATCCTTCCTTAAATCTTAGTGGGCGTGCTAGAGAAAGCCCAACGCACCACGAGAAAGAGGTCACAGAAGGAATGTTCCGAGGAAACCGGGGGGCTGGGAAGAGAAATGCAGATCCATGCTTCGTTCAAGTTGCTGATAGGGATGCATTATTAAAATATTTAAACTATGAAAATTTCCTTTGTAATAACGTGAAAGCATTCAGTGCTTTGTGAGAAACTTGATGTAGTTTTCTGTTCTGCCTTCTAAGTATTTGCATTCTTTCACCTGGTATAGTTGGTAAGCACTTGAGTTCTGAAGTAAGATAGATCTGGGCTCGAATCCTGCCAGTACCACCTTCTAGCTGTGCGAGCATTGGTAGATTATTTGGCCTGCAGGTATTTTTGTTTCCTTATCTTAAAAAAAGTGGAGAGCACAATAGTATCTACCTCTTAGGACTAATGGAGCAATACAATGAGGAAAATCCCATAGGAAGTGCTTCATAAAGGATAGCCATTATTACTATTATCGCTCCTAAGGGAATTTAAATTGATGCCTCTCATTGCTTTTATGTTCTGGTATTTTCATGGTATTTAATAAGCAACTAGGTCCAGATCAGGTATCAGCAAACTACAGAAAACTATACCCACAGGCCAAATATGGCCCTTGCCCAAAAATATTTTTATAAATAAACTTTTATGGACATACAGCCACACCATTTGTTTATGTGGCTGCTTTTGTTCTACAATGGCAGAGTTGAATGACAGGGACTACATGGCCCTGAACACCAAAAATATGTACTAGATGGCCCTTTGTAGGAAAAGTTTGCCAACTCCTGGTGTAGATAATTATATTTTAAAAGTTTTCAAGCAAATAAATAGTTGTGGACATAATTCTGTGCCTCGGTTTCTCTAACTGAAAAATGAATATATTAAACAAGAGGACTCCTAAATAACATCTGTCTAGAGCTATTCATCTATCATTGTAACTCATGGAGCCTGGGAATTTGCAGTTGGTTTGGTCTTTCTGGTGGATTCTTCTATATGCTTTAAGGAGAGAGAAAAAGCAGAAAACTACCCTTAGTGACTTTGATGTCAAATATCATGGTAAATCACAAGAGGTGATTTATTCCAGAGAGGCGAGGACAGTTTTGTGAGGCTTAACTTTTTTTCTCTGAAGCCAGGTGCAGGAGATCTTGGTAATCACTGGGCCCCCTTCCTGGCTGATTTAACAATATTTCTAATTCTTTAGGGGGAGGGGTTCTTTTTAAAAACCATTCTCACTAACTCCTCATCTGCTCTCCATACCACTTCCTCTCCAGGTTGGCCCCAGCCATTTTGCCCTCCTCCAGCCTGACTGCTTTCTCCCATGGTTTCTCAGCTCTAGGTTCTGTCTTCCACCCCCAAATGTGGAGGAGGCCGTCTGCCAGGTCTCCCAGCCACCCTCAGCCTCGTTGACTGTAATGCTTCCAATAGAACCTCCAGCGCAGGGCCCTCTCGCATGGCCTGGACTCCAAGCAGTGGGAGGAATCAGCAAGTTCTATGAAAGGAAAATACCAACAGTAATCTGTGTCCTTTGAAGTTGAGGGCTGGGAAGCAAGGACTGCTGCGAGATGTTTGCAAACTTCCCAGGAGGTACCTCGGGAAGAGCCTGAGACCAGGGCCCAAGACTGTCCCAGCCCTGCCCCAGACTAAGTGCAGGGTCCTTGGGCTAGTCAGTTACCTTCCCTGAGCCTCAGTTTCTCTTTGTAAAATGAAGACAATAATTCCTGTCCTGATTTTCCCATAGGGCATTTATAAGGATCATATGTATGTGGAAGAGCTTTTTTTTTTTAAAAAAAAAAAAATCATTTTTCATTTTAAAATAAATTTTTTTTTTTTGAGACAGAGTCTCACTCTGTTGCCTGGGCTAGAGTGTCTTGGCGTCAGCCTAGCTCACAACAACCTTAGACTCCTGGGCTCAAGCGATCCTTCTGCCTCAGCCTCCCAATAGCTGGGACTACAGGCATGCGCCACCATGCCCAGCTAATTTTTTCTATATATATTTTTAGTTGCCCATATAATTTCTTTCTATTTTTAGTAGAGATGGGGTCTCGCTCTTGCTCAG
>CAUYRT010038894.1:0-14942 GCA_963574885.1 Lepilemur ruficaudatus
AGGAACACTCCTACATTGCTGGTGGGAATGCAAACTAGTGCAACCTCTGTGGAAAGTAATATGGAGATACATTAAAGGGATACAAGTAGATCTACCATTTGATCCAGCAATCCCATTACTGGGCATCTACCCAAAGGAACAAAAGTCACTTTATAAAAAAGACACCTGCACTAGAATGTTTATAGCAGCACAATTCACAATTGCAAAGATGTGGAAACAACCCAAGTGCCCATCAATACATTGAGTGTATTAATAAAATGTGGTATATATATATATGTATATATATATATATATATATATATATATATATACACACCATGGAGTACTATCCAGCTATAAGAAACAATGGTGATATAGCACCTCTTGTATTTTCCTGGATAGAGCTGGAACCCATTCTACTAAGTGAAGTATTGCAAGAATGGAAAAATAAGCACCACATTTATTCACCAGCAAATTGGTATTAACTGATCAACATCTAAGTGGACATAATAAGAATAACATTTATTGGGCATCAGGCAGATGGGAGTAGGGAGGAGGGAGGAGGGAAGAGGGGATAGGTATATATATATATATATATGTATATATAATGAGTGTGATGTGCACCATCAGGGGGATGGACACGCTTGAAGCTCTGACTCCAGGGGGAAAGGGGGGAAGGCAACAAATGTAACCTAAACATTTGTACCCCATAATACGCTGAAATAAATAAATTAAATAAATAGATAAATAAATAAAAAAGAAGTGTCTTTGACAGACTTCCAAGTAGCAATAAGAGCATCTGTTCTCAGTGTGAACGTGACCTTCCTGTACTATCCAGTTGCCCTTTGGTCTTATTGTTTCAGCAGGTGTTGCTGGCTAGGCAGGTGTCCTCTTGATTGTTTCTTCTCCCATCTCATGTTCCCATGCACTGCTCATGAAAAGGCCTGCAAATGGATGAGTACACCATTCCCAGATTAAGGGGGGCAATTTGGTCAATAAGAGATATGAAACAATACTACTTTCTATATCCCCCTAACTATTCTACTATAGTCTTCTCATTTATTCATGATTTATTTTTAGATGTCAATAACTGCTAGGCATTTATTTACTGAGCATTTTCTATGATGTTTAAAGCTAAAGGTTTAATTTAGACTCGGATCTTGAGGACCAAATATCTGTTTCCTATTATACTTGTCCATACTATAGACAGACAAATCAGGTTAGGATGTTAGTTATTAAACTTCTTATAAGAACAAAGACATCACAACCACCCAATAACTTCTAATCAGAAAGAATATCCATACAAAAGAGTAGGCTACATTTTCTTCAAAAACCTTCTTTTATAGAACGTAAATTCTCAGGAGTAAGATTGGTTGTTTAGTACAGTAACATGTTAAATGTTAAAAAAAAAAAAATGCTTTGTTTTGGATAACATAACTAACATACCCTAAGGCCAACAGGTCAATGTTGTTGTCCATTATGAGCTAAGTGATTCCGGTATATACTTTGTCTTGTGAAAAGGACAAAGAGCATTTCTTCCCTGCAGAAAGAAATGTATTTCCTGAGGTCTTTAGCAAGTATGTAGTTAATGAGAGGTCACATGAAATAAGGTCAGAAAGAAGAGATTACAGTTGGTCCTTCATTGACAACAGTCCAACCAAGGGTCTCAACTCCTTATTAAATATATGTTCCTGAAAGGGGCAAGCCATTCCTCACTAGTCACTTCTTGATGATAGGTACTTTAGTACGTTATTAAAATTCTGCATCTCCTAGCATAGCAGCTGACATAAGGTGGGCTCTCAATAAGTATCAGTAAGATAATTAAAAGCTGTCAGTTGTTGTATATAATATATGTTTTCTCAATCTTCTAATTTTATATTATTACAGAGTTAACCATTGAACTCTGTTCAAAGATAATGTTTCAACAGAAAATGGAAAATCAGTGTAGGTTGATTTACGCTCAATCAGAAGACTGTGTGCCTTCATGAAACCTTTAAAACAAACAAAAAGCTCCACGCATTGACAAAATAATAATTTCAAATGACAAAATCTTTAAAGTTTCCCTAACACCTGTCATTTTCTCTACCAATTATCAAAAGCCTCTACTAAGCAAATATCTGTCAACTGATTCTGCTTCAAAAAAGAAGAGGAGAAAGAAAAGGAGGAGGAGAAGCAGAAACAGAAATAACAGGAAAAGGAAGAACAAGGCAGGAGAAAAGAAAATTTTTTAAAAAATTAAATTTAATTGAATTGGCATGTTAATTTTAGAAATGTTACATGAAATGTTTCGTTCATTTTATCCCACTTTATACAAACAAATTTAAAATGATGAAAACGATTTGCCTTTTTAAAATAAAATTTCAACAATATTAAAAAACAGAGAACTGTTTTTTTCCTCCATTACATAATGGATGAATTGCCAAATAATATGAGGCTTTTTGAACAACACAGAAAGTAAGATAGATATTTTTAATGTTTCTTCACAAAAAATAGATTGGTTCATGTAATACAAATTATTGCAGTTCTCAAGCTTTATTTTTTTTTAATTTATAAGATGAAAAAGACAAATACTATATTATAAGGAAATATTGTGATTGCTAATTAGGTTAACAATTTAAATGAATCTAGAAATGTGTAAAATAATAAATTATCAGTGAATGATAGTTATCCTCCACTAAATAGTCTAAATTGAAAATTCTTTGGGAAATACTGGTGATAATTAATTGTGTGATTTTCAGCAGACAGTACAACTTCTTTGAGCCTTCCCTTCTCCATCCTTGAAATGGTTATAATAAAAAAGTGTTTCATACTTCATACGATTCTTATAAAGATCATGTGAGATAAACATGAAAGCCTTTTGAGGATCATAAATCCATATTAAAGTGTTGTAGGACATCAGAAACTAAAATACGTCTCTACTTTCTATGTTTCTAATTCATACTATTTTGTATCTTTAAAATTGATTGTAAAATATTGGTATGACAGGAAAATAAAATATCATATATGGACTCAAACAAGGAAAACGATGATTTATTATTTGAATATCTATAGAGTATTGAATTATACCCTGCATTCAGCCTTGTTAATAATAAATTGCTTCTTTGAAATCATCTAATGTGAATTTCTGTTTAGATAATTATTGTACAATGTCAAGTGACACTATTTTATTTTTATTATTAAAAATAATATATGGTAAAAGAATTAAACATATCCTAGAGTATTTTTAGCACTATTGTTTGCCTATAATTAATCCTCCGACTTCTCAACTGTTTTTCTTCAGGCTATTAACTCAAACTCTGTAATGTAATGGCATCTTAGCTTATATGAGGATCTCAGACTTCAGTGGTCTGTGATGATTAAGGGCAAAAAAAAAAAAAAATCTCACATTTTTCATATAATATTCTCCTCACCTATGGATTTCATAAGGTGGATTTCAACTGGTATTTTTAACAGCCATTAAAATGCCTCATTAAAGCTTATTTAGCTTCTCAGTTCCTAAATGTTCAAAGACCACTGAAAAAATTAAGGATCATTCGACTGCAGGTAAAAAGATAAGTCTAGGGGCCATTGAAAACAGCAATCTCTAAACACATCACAATTGTAAAATATTGATATTCTAAAACCCACTTTAAAAAAATTAATGCCAAAGAACTTACCTAAGTATAGCACTTAACACAGTATCTCACCTATAATTGGCTTTCAGTAAATATTTGTGATTTTTTTCTTTGCATGAAAAAACTTAAAATATTCTTGTTTTCCTTATAGAAGCAACTCTTTAAAATGCAGGTAAAGCATGTAAGTAGATCAAGCAAATTATACCAGTACATTAATTTCTTTCTAGTCAAATCTTCTTTAGTCTTTTGTTTAGAAGTGATAAACAATATTTTAATTGCAGTAGAGAAATCCATGGAATGCAGATACAGCAAAAAGAGGACAGGACTTTCTCTAATATTTCAATTCCAAAAGGACACAGAGGCTGAATATTTGTTATCTTTCAGGTGGTCTGAACAACAGGGATAGATTTCATAACTTTCTGTAGGAACCAGGCACATGAATGCAAATACACACACACACATGCACACATACCTGCATTTGGACATGCACATCTCCGCCCACATGTACACATGTGTGCACACATATATATGAGCATGCACACATGCACACATATACACTCACACAGCTCTTCTGCCTAGCATTGGTTTACCTAAACTGCTGCTAGTGAGAACCCAACAACTAAAAACTGACATCTCTATAGCCAGATAGAATCCTGGAAACCATTCCACATGTGCAGTTGCAGAAGGCAGTCAGCTAAATGTAAAAAAAATCTCATACATTGGATTGCTTTGAGTTTCACCCATGTTTTTTTTTTTTAAGTTTTATTTTTCAACCCATATTTTCTGCAGTTTTCAACAGTATTAGTTGACACTTTTTTGAAACTTTCATGTTGCATAGATACCTAATTATCAAACTTCAACCCTGAAAGAGTAATACTATTATTGTATTTTACCAGTAAGATATACTGACTCACACCTAAATAACACTGTCTGAATAATGACTCTGATTTTCCCTTTATTTCCTTGTAGAAGGCATCTACTCTGGGAGCCAGTCTCATGATCCCTTATCATGAATTTTATATCTCTTAATGCTGAACTTCCCAAAAGGAAGCCAATGACAAGATTTTAAATTAAATATACAGGACTTTAATAGCTCACAGAGAAAAATATAAAGGAACCCTGTAGAACCAACACTTCTGAGTTTAGAGTAAATGTACAATGATAAACACAGTGCATAGCACATAGTAAGTTCTCAGTAATGTCAGGTAGCAGAATGTTAAATGGAGCTTTTCCTTAAACCCTGAAATTAGAAAAGATAGCTCAGAGCAAATTCTAAAAGGGCAAGGAATATTTGAGGTAGATATCTTACTGAGGGCATCCTATGAGCATTCCAAATAAAACTGTTTCCCTCAAACACCTTTTCCCCTTTCCCCACCATAGCTAAGAAGGCTAGAAAGGGGTAAGAAGGGGCCAATAGAAATCACCGAGATCACCATGTTGGTGGGGAGAAGTTATTTTTTCTTATCCATTGAGAAAAATAGATGTCTCTTTTCTAAGACAAGTTAGAGACTGAATAACTTGTTAAATTGAGGGTACATGGAAGAAGGGAAACCTGGCCTCTTATTCCTTGGATAAATGCTTGTTAAATTAGAAACCTGGAGGTACACTACGTGTTGTCAGAGCAGAGTGGAGATAGTAAGAGATTCTTATAGAGCTTGAAGCAGTGTCCCCTAATGTTTCAGAATATACTTGAACACAGAGATTTGTGTTTGTTACTCCACTAAGATAGCTAGGAAAGGAGACTTCCATGGCATAGTGTGCCTGGGAAAAACATTATCATGAACTACCATGCCCACTTCCCCCCAAGTTCCCCTAAAAAAATAATTCTTAAAAGATTTTGCCAAGAGTACAGAAGGGGTTTCATTAGGTTCTGAGACTCCTTGGAGGTGAGAGGGATATACAGGAGCCCCGCAGATATCCTGTAAGGTAGTGAATGCAGGACCCTCATAGGATGAAGCAATGATGTCATTCCTCTCCGGAGGAACCCTCACTGACTTGGAGGACCATAGTGAAGCTCAAAATTCTCCCCAAGAAAATAAAAAAAACCAACTTTGCAGAGACCACCACATTGTCAGAGCCAACTAGCAGAAGTTGAAACCAATCAACACAGAGCAGGACCAGGGAAGACTACATGATTAAATAAAAACTATGCTTTCCCTGTCTTCTTGTATGTTCCTATTCCTCACCCCACAGCTGGGAAAGGAAAGGCAGGGAGGATATATGACAGAACAAAATCACTACCTTCTTTACAAGGTACTAGTGTAGGAGAAAAAAATGGATTCATAGACTATGCCCATATCTACTTCAACTCTCTAAAGCTACATGCATGAGTTATGTTGAAATAAGGTAAAAAGAAAGAAGAGGTTTAAATCTGATATGTAAATGTAGTTTTGGCTACACTTAGACTTTTAATAATGTAAAGTGACTTAAAAAAACAAAACATGAGATTTTCCTAAGACATTTATTAGAGAATAGGAAGGCATATTTGACATACACAGTTGAATTTAAGGATAAAAAAATAATAATATTCATTAATATTTATATCCCACTGAAGTGAGACTATTTGATAAATTGATTATATATTTGAATTACTGAATGAAATATGAGTGCACAAATATGTGGGTAAGTAAATAGGAAACGTGGAGGAAAGAACTTTTTCTTGTATTAGCATTTTTCAGGATCTCCATTTTAAAAGTTGCTAGAGAGCAATAACATGTTGGTTATTACTGTTTTTGTGAACCCCATGGCATTAGTATATGTTCCTCCATTCTCTAAACCAGACTGAGTTTGTTCAATTTATCCCACCTTCCCCAAAGACCTGTGATCACCAAAGTGGGATCCTATCACCAATAATGTATGAGAATAACTCTTTGCCTTGGTATCTATTCAATAAGGAGAATGACGTTTTCACATGGTGAAAGTGATAGAGCACATTAGTTTCACAATACTAAAAGATTCTCTAGTGGAGACTATAAATGCATTCCACTAAATTATATGAGATGACATACACAATAGATATAACCAAGGATAAGTTAAAAATCACAAAGCTATGCAACTTCTTTAATAATTTTGCAATCTCATATCATAAAATTTATGAAGGAAGAATATATGTAGAAATCTAATCTACTTTGTCAAGGTAGAAATGTCAAGGTTCAAAATTACTTATGCAGAGCTGGATCAGGAAGCTAAGCCTCTTCTCTCCCAACCATTTCTATATTCTTTTACCTTGGAAAGCTTAGTGCTTATAGAGCCTTATGAATTAGAATTAGTCAAAGTAGGATATATATTATTAATTTGTCTATAAATCCCACATAATTATAATAGTGGCCATAGGGCAACAGAAGAGACATATCTCTAAAATAAATTTATATTTTTACTTTAGGGTTCTGTTTGTCATGAGCTTGATAGGGAAAGGTTTATTGGAAATCAACCCTCAATTGCACCATCATGGCTATCATTAAAGTACAAAGCAAATTAGGGAGAAAAGGGATTATCTCAGCTAAAAATGTAAATGTCCTCACATCTCTCCTTATATATTGGATTTCTTGCCACCATAACAGTGATGGTATAAGCTCAGAAAGCCTATCATCCCCAGCTTCTCCCTGTTGCCTGCAACTGTTGTAAATACAGCCAAATGGAAGAAATTATACATGGCTGGTATCTATTTGTTGGGAAAACATGGAAAAAGGCAAGCCAACTCATGTCTTAATAGTCCAGGAAAGAGAAGAAAATGCATGACTACAACATAAAACTTCAGTTAATCCAAGAATATTTTTATGGTGATAGCCCATAAATAAGTCTATCACTTGATATATTAATAAAATCAATATTTTGTATACTTGAACCATTTAAATCATTACACCTACCCAGTTTAGCTTTTCTTGAGAATTATTTGGAACATGATGATATTAAAATTATTATCTGTGAACTAGTTGTGAAACCCAAGAGTGGAATGCTTTACTTCTTAAATATCAGCATGAGTTTTGAATGCCAACTGATCCATGTTTGTTAATAGTAAGATAATCTTATGCTTATCCTATGATAAAGCAAACTAGAGGCAATGCTATTTTTATCATTTTAATTTATTTCAATATTTATTACAACCAAATTTGAAAAATATTTTTTACCTTAGAATTTTATGATCTATGCTGAAGTAAATATCACCAATGGCTAGTATGTGAGAAGCTGCCTCATTCATCTCATGCAAAAAAATGTAACTCTACATATCTTTTTAAAGATTATATTGTATGATGCACTTATGTGACTTGAAAAGTTCAAAACAACTTGAAACTTTAAAATCATCCAAAAAGTGGAGTTGCAATCTAAAAAAAGTTAAAAAGGAACAACAAAAAAATGCTTGTTTTTCTTTACAATGAACATTAAAGTAAAGGTAATAAACATGATTGGTTGTCAATAAGAGCAAATTTATTCAAAGGACTTGTTTTTTTTCATTTTTATTTATATTTTTTATTTTTTTTGGGGGGGGCAGAATCTCACTTTGTTGCCTGGGCTAGAGTGCTGTGGCATCAGCCTAGCTCACAGCAACCTCCAACTCCTGGGCTCAAGCAATCCTCCTGCCTTGGCCTCCCAGTAGCTGAGACTACAGGCACATGTCACCACGCCTGGCTAAAGTTTTCTATTTTTGGTAGAGACGGGGTCTAACTCTTGCTCAGGCTGGTCTCAAACTCCTGAGCTCAAAGGATCCACCCGCTTCGGCCTCCCAGAGTGCTAGGACTACAGGCGTGAGCCACCACGCCCAGCCCAAAGGACTTGTTTTATTCAATGTCACTTCTTGGCTGTTCACTCATTGTGGTTCATCAGATTGGCTTGTCTCACTTGAGGCAGCAAAATAATTCAATTTGGATTCATTCACAGATTGACTAATTAAATTGGGATGTGCTTACAGAAGCTGGGCCATAGCGCACACATATACTCTCTCCCTCTCTTTAAAAGTTCAGCTGCTGATTGAAAGCAAGAGGTAAACTTTTTCCATAATGTGCACTTTACCAATAGCTATGTTCTCTCTGCAAATAGACAACATTTTTAAGTCACTAAGTTTATTCAATTCTTGCCAATACAACTGTGAAAAAAGAAAATGTAAGCTGAAGTTTTTCTCTAGGAAGAAACACTTATTTTTTTTTTAATAGAAATATTTACCAATACAAATGGTCTAAATAAACAATATAAAATAGATGTGTTATAAAACACTATTTTTAAGTTGAACAAAATGCTGTTAGTTTCTGGTTTTGGGTTCTAGTAAAATCTTTTATCCAAAAGGGTATTTTGATAAATAAATCCTTATTTCCCAACCACATTTGGCATGACATAAAGGCTGTAAATTCCTTTCAGAATCATTCTTCATATTTTTCACATTCAGCATAATTTTTATTTTCCCTTTAGTTTCTTTCAGTAGTTTAAAGATTGCAATGTTTAAAATATTGTCTGAGCTTATATGACAACACTCTTATCCTGGCATGTTAAAAATATTAGCTTTTTAACTGGTTCATTGTGCCCCTTAGTCATGACAAAATTTTCTAAAAAAGTAACATAGCAAAAAGTTCAGTAATCTAACCAGTTAATTCTTTGATATCTTCAGAGTCTGTTAGGCTAACATCCAATTAACGTCAGTTTTTTAAAAAGCTTATTGTAATTAATGGCTTCTTGATTTCCTGTGGTCATTGAAAGAAGCCAAAAGAGAGAGAGAGAGAAACAGAGAGAGAGAGAGAGAGAGAGAGAGAGAGAGAGAGAGAGAGAGAGAGAGAGACAGACAGACAGACAGACAGACAGACAGTCAGACAGACAGAGAGAGAGAGAGTCTTGTTTGAGGTAAGAGGATACAACTAAGACCAAGATACACTCACAAAGTGGGAAATGCCAATCAAAAGCACAATGAGATACCACTTAACTCCAGTGAGAATGGCCTTTATCAGTAAGTCCCAAAATAATAAATGTTGGCATGGAAGTGGAGAGATAGGAAGACTGCTATGTTACTCATGGGACTGCAAACTATTATAATTTCTGTAGAAAGTAATATGGAGTTAGCTCAAAGAGCTACAAGTAGAACTACTATTTAACCCAGCAATCTCACTACTTGGCATCTACCCAAAGGTAAAAAGACATTCTATAAAAAAGACATCTACACTTGAATGTTTATAGCAGCACAATTCACAATTGCAAAGATGTGGAAACAACCCAAGTGCCCATCAATACATGAGTGGATTAATGAAATGTGGTATATGTATATCACGGAGTTCTACTCAGCCACAAAAAACAATGGTGATCTAGCACCTCTTGTATTATCCTGGATAGAGCTGGAACTCATTCTACTAAGTGAAGTATCACAAGAATGGAAAAAGAAGCACCACATGTACTCATGATCAAATTGGTATTCACTGGTCAACACTTATGTGCACATATGGTAGTAACATTCATCAGGCGTCAGGCAGGTGGAGGGGGGAAGAAGAGATGGGTATATACATGCATAATAAGTGCAATGTGCACCATCT
This sequence comes from Lepilemur ruficaudatus, assembly GCA_963574885.1. NCBI lineage: Eukaryota > Metazoa > Chordata > Mammalia > Primates > Lepilemuridae > Lepilemur > Lepilemur ruficaudatus. The sequence goes on from CAUYRT010038894.1 coordinate 10,100, forward strand.
GGGGGATGGACATGCTTGAAGCTCTGACTCCAGAGGGGAAGGGGGAGGCACGGCAACACACATAACCTAAACATTTGTATCCCCATAATATGCTGAAATTATTAAAAAAGTAAAAAATAAATAAATAAATTCTGTAGTTACATTTATACGGTGATTTATGCTTCATATAGTTTCCATCATAGAAAATGTTAGTATTCATCTTTGAGAGATAAATAAAAAAAATAAAACTTTAAAAGATTACATTTAAATTCTATTTGATCAGAGGACACTAGAGCCGTAAGACTTTTTATATGAGAGCATGTAGTTTATATGATAAGATTGAAATGCTTTTTTTCATTGAAAGAAGATATTGGTAGAAATTGTGCAACTTTTGCTTTTGCCTGTACCTGATTATTATGTGATCACAGTTTTATTTAGCATTTCTTATTAGAATAGTAAAACATCATTATTTCTCAACCTATGTATAACTAAGTGAAGTTTGCTGGTAAATCACACATTTTCAATACACAGTTGGAAGAAAAGTATAGTGCTACCAAGTACTTATTATATCAGCTTGAAGAGTGACAAATGTTCATTTTATTTTACTTAAACAAAAATAATCAATTAACATAGTACTAGGGGGCACTAGATTTTACTGACTATCTCTCAGCTAGCTGGCATTGATATTTAAGTCAACAATGAAAAAGGAATTATAATTTACATTCCTTCCATGGAATCCATGAAACGTGCTTCCTTTAGAACTTTTTATCTTAGAGACAGCTACAGAAACTAGAAAGAAAAGAAAAAAGAATCTCCAATAACTAGGAAAAGTTGTTAAACAAGTTACGGACTGGTACAAGTTTAATAACAAAGATATTTTAATCACCCAAATAAAAAAATGCTTATAATACAAAGTGACAAACCTAGGTCAGTTTCAGACTTTCGTATGACTGAATGCTAGAACACCGAGAGTGTATTCAGAGTTTGAATACAGATGTTTGTGACCCCAAAATTCTATAACTTGACAAAATGTCCTTCATGTGTAAAGGTATCAGAAATAATTATCATATATAAAAGGATTTAAAATACATACCAATACACACATCTATTGAAAAAAATAGCTTGAATAGATATTTCACCATATATATTCAGAGAGGAGTCAAAATTAAGAGCTCTACAATGGAAAAGTTGTTTAATAAAAGAACTCTAAAAGAAAATTAAAGAGAGATAAATCTAAATCATAATTATAAAGTCAATATTTAAACAACGTAGGTATCAAACATATTTTTTGAAACAATAAGATCAAATGACCAGGAAAGGAGGATATATAATGCACAACCCCAGGAAGTACCACTAAAAACTAGGAAGTAAGAAGATTTAAAAACACAATATATTCTTCATTTTATATTTTTGATTTTGATAATTAGAAATTTAAAACTTAATGATTTAGAAATTTAAACTCTCAGATAAAAAATAATGAAAAGTGGTCTTACTAATAACCTATCTAATAGAAAGTAAGGGAAATAAACTCACAGCACATCAATGCTCCTTTTAAGAAAAAAACTCACAACTACCCCCTTTGTTTTGTTTTAATTAAACACATGTGGCTTAATTCATTATCTCTAAGAGTTTCATTTTCTCAGCCTTGAAGAACCCTAAGTGGACAGTAGGGATACAAACTCCCTGCTCCAACTCTCTATCTCAGTTTCTGCCAAAAACCGGATTCCAAGGACTCTGATAAGCCGGATTCACAGAGAAAGGAAAAAAATAAAGAGCACTTGCAACAGCTTCACAACCACTTCTGTTATCAGTATGCTAAAGCAGAGAGAAAAAAATATATATATTTTTTTACCCTTTAAAAACACTGAGCTGCTTTTCCTCAGCAACCCAGCACTTTGCACCTTTCTTCTTGCCATGCCATTTTCCTCTCTCTCTCTCTCTCTCTCTCTCTTTCTTTCTCTCTCTGTTTTCTTTCTTTTCTTTTCTTTTTTGTTTTCTTTTTTTGCTTTCTTTCTTTCCTGAGAAATAACAAACTTTCTTTTCTAAAACTACTCTTCTCCTGGTGTGAGAATTCTTTCTCCAACCTGTGCTGTGAGCTCCTTATGAGTCTGCACCCCCAAAAATAGAAAACATTCTTTTTTAAACACTGAAAAAATAAACAAAACAGGGTCCATATAATTATAGTTAAAATATAAAAGAAAGTATAAAAACAATCTGAAACCATACAAAATGACAGAAGATGAAGCATAGACCATACAACAAAATTTTCTAAAGGAAAGCAAAATCTCACAGATAATTTGAGTTTTACAATAGACTCAAAATAGAACGCGAAACTATAAACTCAAAATATAGACATGTGAAGTTTAAAAATAAAAATGTGAACAAAAATTTTAAAAATAAAGAAAATAAGTATAGTTACGTTACTTTACACAATGAAGAATTAAGAAAAACACATTAAAAAGGATGAAGTCAATTCCTTTTTAAAAAATATAAATGTAGAAAGATTAAGCCAACAAATATTAATCTTTATACTTTTTCCTTTCTTTTCTATATTTCTAGATCCCTTTTCTAGTCTTTAAAAAATCCTCCAAGGAATCAAGGAAAAAATCAGATTATACAACCTCATTACAACCTGCTATAATAGCAGGAATGCAAAAAAGTAAAAAAAGTTATTTCATTTCCAAATAGGAATTAATTAAAAATTCCCGGATAGGTCTCAAAAGGAAGACAAAAATGTGCCATAACAAAGTATTGCAAGACTAGAAGGAAGAAGGAAAGACCCTGAAACCCTACTCCTGGGAGAGAAGATGAGAATTACAAAGGCCTGGGGGAATAAGATTAAAGATCAGACAAGGGGGTCAGAGAAGCCTTTGTCACAGCCAAAGCAGGGAACTAAGCAAGCGGCTAACCAAAGCCTATCATTCTGTTGCCTTTAGAAGGGGCACTTGGAGTCACATTAAAAATGCAGATAAACCCTGTCAGCTGTGATAGTGCCTGAGGGCCTTCATCAGCAGCTGATCGCATATTGCTCCAGGCTTATGGAGTAGATGATTAAAGGTGCCCTGTGTGGAACAGTTAAATTGCCCACTTAATCCCAAACTAAGCCAGGGACTATAATAGTGACATGAAAGAGGAAGCTCCATAGAGGAGAGAAAGCTACCTAAATGAAAATAAAACATTCTTGGCACTTTCTGAACAAAATAGCATAGTTATATAAAACAGCAAAGACTTAAGACAACAAAGCAGTAGCTGGATAAGTAAAATTACAAAAATCTCTCTCAGTCCTTAACAAAACACATATGCCAAATAAATAAGGGTATAGGGACATAGGGATTTAGTCTGGGTGGTTCTATAAATAAAGCTATAAGATATCAATTAAATTATGTATCTTTCTAATTAATTTTAGTATGTATGAAATATTCACAAAAATAATCTTTTATTTAGCCACAAATAATGCATAATAAATTTTCACAAACCAATGTTGGTGAGGAAAAACTTTTCCTGTTCTCTCTTAGGTTTAGTACCTGGGAGCCTATGAATTAAACTGAGAAAGGACAGGTTAACAGGAGAAAAAAGTGTTTGTTTATATGCATATGATGCTCATAAAATAAGGGGTCCATGCAAGGGCTAAAGTTAGGGGGTTATATATCTAATTTACTAGGAAAAGGAAAAGAAGAAAAAAGCTTCTATGAGAAGAACAAGAGTTTCTTTATGAAAGACAAATGGGTTTTTTGGACAACAAATAGGAGATAAAGTTTGTGATGTTTATTTATGTGGGCGCAAGTGGTCTTTTCCATCTTCTTTATGGCCATAAAATTACCTTGGAAAGGGAATTTACGATAGTTTCACTTTGGGTGTCCTTTTTGGGAGTCAAACCACCCGGAAGAGGGGATTGATAGCAGCATCATTTCCTAGAATTCTCTGCATTTAGTCAGCTAAATGATGTTCTGAGAAGGCTTCTTTTTATGTCTGCTGAATCTTAATTTTTTCAGCATAAAATAATCTCCATACCGTTTCTCTAGGGTTTCAAGTGGGTCCCCACAGTAAATATATAACCACATTTAAAGATTTTACATACCCCTCCCTTGCAAAGTAATAGTCATCTTGGAAAATAGGCCTTTGCCACTCAACATTCTACTCTGGAAAGAAGTGGAAAGGCAGGGAGAAGGCCAACCAGTCATCCAGTGAAATAAGCTTTATCAATCCTAGTGATCGCTGAGTAACAGATACCTCAGTCAAAAAACCTTCATACTTATGAGATTGCATTGTCTGACCATAATGTAAAAAACTAAAATTAAATCAATATATTTCACATGTAAAAAAAAAATTTAAAAACTATGAAAAAATTTGAAGACAAACTGGAATAAAAGTATGTAACAAAGATGGGCCAGGCGCGGTGGCTCACGTCTGTAATCCTAGCACTCTGGGAGGCCAAGGCGGGTGGATCGCTTAAGGTCAGGAGTTGGAAAACAGCCCGAGCAAGAGCGAGACCCCATTTCTACTAAAAAAAAATAGAAAGAAATTAATTGGCTAACTAAAAATATATAGAAAAAAAATAGCCAGGCATGGTGGCACATGCCTGTAGTTCCAGCTACTTGGGAGGCTGAGGCAGAAGGATTGCTTGAGCCCAGAAGTTTGAGGTTGCTGTGAGCTAGGCTGACGCCACGGCACTCACTCTAGCCTGGGCAACCGAGCAAGACTCTGTCTCAAAAAAAAAAAAAAGAGAATGCACCTGGAAAATCAGATCTGGATGTGATCTAGAGTTCTCAAGAGCATTGTTAGCTAAACTACATATAGATTTGGGTGTCACTGGCGTAGAATATAATGTTTCAAACCATGAGAGAACTGATGGAGGGATGGAAGG